>JABSTQ010002392.1:0-27054 GCA_013358835.2 Ixodes persulcatus | reverse complement strand
AAACTACACATCTTTTCCGACTCTAAGGAAGCAGTCATAGAATGTAAAAGACCCAACAGCCCGTGCCGAAGGGTGAGGAAAATAAAGAAAATTGCCGCTCGTCTCCTCTTGGAGGGGACGAAGACAATCATCAGCTGGGTTCCGGGTCACGCTGGAATCCAAGTGACGAAAAGGCACATCAGCTTGCTCGCGTCGCTGTTATCTCTCTCCGCGAGCAATCCGCTATGCCCTCACACCAGCTGGAACACCGCTACTCCATCGCTTGTAATCAAGCACAGGAGTCCGCGGACGAAAACAACTGCGACCCCGGTGAAGAAAAGCTTCGCATCAAAGAGCAATACAAGCATCGCATGTGGGAAAGCCTGCCCTCGGATCCGGATCTCCTTCCAGGGGGATTAGGACGAAGAGGACGAGTAATCCTCACTCGCATACAAACCAACGCCAATCCCACTCCGGCCCGGATTGCCCGGTGGGGTAAAGGGGTATTCACACGAGGGAGAAATCCCGGGGATTTCTCCGCGGCACGCACATCTCTCGACAAAAACGTTAAGCTTTGCGATGTGCAAAAGCCTCGCGTTTTCGTCTCGTGTTGCGCGCGTGCCGGGGAGAAATCCCCGGGATTTCTCCCTCGTGTTGTCTCCCTTAAAGCCCGGTTCACACAGTTGCGTTTGACTGCGTTTGACTGCGTTGCGGCAGCGAGACACCAGGACATCCCTGCTGCTTATATCGCGTGCCAAGAAGGTTCCTTGAATTGGATTCCACGCTTCATACGAAGCACAGATGTGCCGGTGACTCGCTTTCGGTTCTCGCCGCAACGCAGTCAAATGCACTCAAACGCAAGTGTCTGAACTAGAGTCACTAAATAAAGCTACGCTTTCAGAGTACCGAAACTCCCAAACTACGCGCCTGAAGCGCGTCAGGCGCCGCCATCTTGGGTCCGCGGCGCAGATGGAGGGGTGCCTGTAGCTAAGCCAATCCGAGCTGTAGCCGTCGCCTGCGCCAGCTGCCGTAGCCGCAGCTGTGGCAGCGAATCAAGGTCGTGTTGTTCGTATCTCGTCATAAGAAGGAAAAAGTGCGTGCTGAGCGACGGACTTCGGCGTGCGCGCGCAGTAAACAGTAAAACAGCAGCAGGCAGCGGATCGCTGGACCCAAGATGGTGGCGTTGAAAAAACGCGATGATGATGATAGCGACTCACGTGACTGCCGCTGTCCAATGCCGCCGCAGCGAACCAGAATATTGTTGAATAGAGCGACTGTATTGTCGGCAAAGTGCCAAAGAAAAGGAATGCGGTGCTCTGAAAGCGTAGCTTTATTTAGTGACTCTAGTCTGAACCGGCCTTGACAGTTCCTCGAGTGCGCTACGTCGACAAACATGAATAACCAACTCGCCCAACCTCAAGTTCTTATGGTTTTATTTTTCTTGGCATGGAGCAAGCAAAATATATTTTTTCATCAAAATTGAAAATGGTCACCGGGCATGGTTGTTCGATCTTATCTGAAAACACCCTGTAGACAATGAAACGCCAGGTCACGTGACATCATTTGACATCACGTGAGCTAAAGACCAATGGACCTCTTGGCGAATATGTGGTGCCACCTAGACATGCGACTGGGTTCGAGGCTAAGTGGCGAGAAAACAACGCGCGCGAAAGGCCTCTCCCACCCGTTCCACACCCAAAACGTCAGCTACGTCCTGTTCACCCATTGCGGCGCTGTGACCTAGATACGGCTCCCCCAAACTCGCCTTTGTCCCCATCGTGCGTAATCTTCCGCCCCGAAGTCGACACAACGAAACCATCTTCCCTTTCTGCTCGGCCAGAAGGAAGAGAGAGAGGGTATACTGGAATCATTTACTCTCGAACCGATGTTTCTACAAAAGGTCCATTCAGTTTGATTGGGGATAGCGTTAAAAAGCATTTCCTGCTTTAAGATTAATTACGTCAGCAACCAGCTGGTGCCTCGAACTGAGTACATATTTTTGTCACGTCTGTGTTTCTATGCACATGCATACCAGGTGCTTACAGCCACCGCAACGCTAAGCTCCGGGTGATTATTCCAATAGGGAGTATTCACTCGACGCCATATTTGTGGGTGCTGTTTAGAGCGCATGCTCAGAACGAGTTCACATCAATAGGCTGCTAAGACCGGCATTCTTGATGGTGTGGAATGCACGTTGCAAACGAACTGTGAAGCTCGTCGTCAGCACGCGCTCAGCATTCGCGCACACAGCTATGGCCGCCAGTGAATACTCCCTATAAACATATCGCAAGGTCTGTGAATTCAGTATGTCCATGAATGCGTCAAAAAAGCAAGGCATTATTAAAGACCCAAAAATATTAAATGACGTCTACTGCTTAAGAAAGACGACATATTCAGAGGAACAAGAAAGTAACGCCTCACTTTAGAGCTCGAGTAACGCGTTCGTTTTGAATCACAGTAACGAGTAACGTGATTATTTACTTTTTGGGCAAGTAACGATGACTGTATTAATTTTCTCTCTTGTGATTAAATCGTACATTTCTCACCCTGAACCGCTCCCAGAATTCTGTACCCCGCCCCATCAAAGAGTTCATGCCAGTTGTGTTGCGAAAGCGTTGCACTTCTTGAATATCTTGGTGTCATTCTAATGAGTTCTTCTGATATTTTATTTTATTCGGTAAAGCTGTGCTGTGAACCCCTCCTCTGTTTAGTCCTCCAAGCTAGTCCAAGCGAAAACGTTGTTCATGTCTGCTTTTTAATTAACTTACACCACGTGGTGTGTGTAAATCATTGAAAAATGCCTTTAGAGACTCTGTTTCTTTATAGGGAGCTTGTGGAGGTTATGATCTCATATTGTATAGTATTTTCGCATCAGCTCCTAAATAATACAGTTTGCGGCCGTAAGGACCAAGTCATTTGGCGCGCCTGGCAAAATTCGAATTTGAAACGTACGTACATACCTGAAATTGGGCACGCGAAATCACTTTCGAAAAACTTTTTATGTCTATTTTTTTTTTGAAGAACTAAAGTAAGCTATGCTAAAATATTAAAATAGTGCGAAAACGGCGGCCGCGAATTTCTTATGCCCTATACCAGATGTTTGTCGTCCGCACACTGGTTTGTGAGCTTGCTGCCAGGTGGTCATTGTTCATACAGACTCTTTGCACACGCGCCCGATTACAGCAGCCATTGCTGATCTTCTCTTGTCTTACCGAGATGCCAAGCTTCTGAGTGCGCTTTGACGAGCCGCCACAGAGGTCAATGCTGGGTAGAAAGACACAGTTGGATCTAAAGTGGCAATAGTGTCTCCTGCTGTAGTAATGAATGAGCGAAGTGATCAGAGTAAGAGGAAACAAAACGGAACGTCGGTTATTTCGGCGCCCAGGCACAGGTGCTGCAAAGCGTCTATATTTCTTAAGAGTGTTAATTATTACAATTGTCTTGCTCATCGCCAGCCTACGCTATCGGGTTTTTGCCTGGGTGTGTGTACATAAACCAGTTGACAGGCAAAGAAGAGGCTAGAGGGAATGCGAAATACATGGCTTCCGATGCTGCTTTATTTTTAATATTCGACTACCTCAGAATTGAGCTCTAAAAATAGACATAAAACGCCTGAGCAAAATTTGTTAGCGTGCCCAATTTTCGGCATGTGTACGAGTTAGGACAAAAAACAGCGCTATAAGACAAGGAAAAGGGGGAAATAAATTGGTGTATGTATGTTTATACACCCGGAACGTAGTCTCCCTGTTTGGGCGTCTGGTGTCTCATCCGTAGATGAGCAATTTAGCCAGTGCTGTAGAACCGCTAGCCTGGGGTCTTTAACGAACACCTCGCAGTAGTGATACACGACCGGGCGCCGGTACGATGCTCATCCAGATCGAAACGGGCAGGGGTGGGGATAGAGCTCAGCATCCCGGGGTTCTGCAGCGTGAACGTTCAGCTGTACAAAGAAATAAAAAAAGATCAAAACCCAGGTCTGCTTTTGTCCTCGGCATGACAGCATTCGGCAACCAACATGTGAAATCGCATGGCCGTGACGTAAAGTATGCCTTTCTACCTAAAACTAAAGTTCTCCCAGCCGGGTGAGGAAGCCGCATTGGACACGAACACTGCGTCACATGGACGTATGCGCTCTTCAACAATCAATTCGCCAACAAATATTTGAATTCGCGTACGTGGCCAATAAGTGCCGTGACGGTACTTATCATCGCTTGCGAATGACAAGTTCTCTAATGTACTTAAATGGACGGTGAAAGCTTGGAGTCATTGTAACGGTGCCCAAGCACTTCACAACCGCGTGATTTCTCATTTCGCTTTTGAGTTGAGGAGGAAAGCTAAGCAGGAAGAAGTTGAAAAATTACTTCATGGTCCCTTTAAGCTGAAACTAGAAGTTCCTCCTTGAGCGCGAGCCCACTGACTTCCGCAGTGCTTTGGTTGCGCGTGCCGGCGCTTTCCAACTTGCAAGTGTTATACTTCGTTTCAGCTGAAGCTCAGAGGCAGCCGATGCTACACGCGCGAGCTCCGGGCTTTCAGCGTTCCTGCCAAGCACGCGCGCCCGTGCAGTGCAAGCGCTGTTCAGGGTCGATCTTGGCCCTATTAAAGGGGCTATGCAACAATTTTTTTACTTTGCGCAAATACCGCTTAGAACGGATCCCTGACGTTAATGACCTATGAAACACGCCTTCGTTTTTCACCCGACGCATTAGAAGTCCCAGAAAAAAATTAAAAAACAACGAGCAGCGTTCACGCCCTCAACTCGCAGCCAGAACAAGCGGCCACGTGATCTGGAGCCGATTATATGCCGCCAATGTTGATCATAGCCACGCGCTGGGGTTGGCAAAGCACAGGACACGCGCTGAGTTCCAGACATTGTTATGGCTCGGCTATTGTCGTCGTTGCAGCGATTAGACACGGGCCACTACTCGAATGCTTCTCGAGCTATCAATTATCACGAGCCTAAATCGAGTGCCCACGCAATGCTCGGGTCCAATCTATGAACCGCATTCAAATATCGTCATACGGGTGTACTGCGATCCCCGCGTTACGTCATCGAATTTTGCAAGGGAGAGATTGAATGAAAATGATCGCTTTTGTCCTTGAAATTACACCGCAACAAAGGAGTTTCTTGGCCAGTGGCATTGCATGCGAGTATCCTTGAGTCCCACTAGTGCCAGTAAGCTCGTGTAAAGTGAAAAACATTCCAATTGAATATCGTTGCACAGCTCCTTTAAGGTGTATCCACACGACGGACCGGGCCGCGGACCGATTGATCACGTGATGCGCGGCCCGCGGGCCGCCCGGCTGCAATGAGCATCCACACGGCAGACCAAAAGAGCAGACGACAGAGCGAACGGGCCGGTCTAACCCCCCATTCACACTGGAAGCGGATCCGCGTTCGCGAAGCGGTTGCGAACGCGGTTGTATAAAGATCTAGTACAATTGCACGCGCATTTGATGTCATCAAATGCGCGTGCAAATGTACTGAATCCTTATACAACCGCGTTCGCAACCGCTTTGCGAACGCGGATCCGCTTCCAGTGTGAATGAGCCCTAACCCTCGACCTCACAGCTCCGCTAAACGCATGCAGCGAGCTGCTTTGAGGCTATTTGTAAGGATCCAAGATGGAGGTTGAACGAAAGAGACGTTTGGCCGCGGTGGCCCTGGCGTTGACTATTGAGGACGAGGAGGACTTAAGTGAACCGAAAAGGGCAATCCCACAGAGCGGGGAATAACTCCACGAGCGCGATGAAGTAAAAAGTTGCATCGTCGCACAACAAAAGGTTCGTCTTCTTCATCTTCAATAGTTGGCGTTGGCAGCGTTGGCGCCAAACGAAAACGACTTTGGATTTGGATTCCAATCCAAACAACAAAAGTCAGCTTGTTGCCAGACTTAGCGCTTAAATTATACTAAAAACGCCGCGGTCCGCCGCCAAGGTCCGGGCAAGAAAAGTCGCTTGGCATTTCTCAGAAGCGCGGGCCGCGGACCGCCGGCGGACCTCGAATACCGGTGACGTAAGATCACGTGATGCACGGCCCGCGGACCAAAACAGCAATTTGGTCCGTCGCGTGGATACACCTTTAGCGGCGAGATGTTTTGGTGGCGCCCTCCTGTGGTTCCCCCTTGTGACGTCATTACCTTGCAAACAACAAGTTCGATGGTGTTTGTAAATAGCATGGTGGAAGCTTGAAATCATTGCGCTCTCAAAGGAACACTGCCAAAACCGTCAAAATTAAAGTTCCTTCATTCCTCTTATTTCCGTCGATGATAAATCCCCTTTCCGCCGTCATAGTCAGCGTTTGGCCAATCGTGGAAGGGGTGGAAGGCCGACCACAGCGACGCTTGTGTTCGCTCTCGGGGCTAATAGATTGCAAGCATGGTATCTGGCGGCCGCCATTTCTCTGCTTGTGCGGGAAAGCTCATGCGATTTCAAGCTTGCCAAAGCTATCTTCGCGCGCACGTTACACGAGCTTGCACGCCTGGGGCACCAGTCGTGATGCCATGCTTGCAAAAGCGTCGCTGTGGTCGTCCCAGCACAATTGGCCGAATGCTGGCTATGACGTCAGGAAAGGATGTCTCAACGACGGAAATAAGAGGAATGTAAGAACTTCAATTTTGACGGTGTCGGCAGTGTTGCTTTGAGAGCGCTATGATTTCAGGCTTCCACCATGCCCATTACAAACACCATGGAACTTGTTGTTCACAAGATAATGACGTCACGAAAGGTAACCGAACGAGGGCGCCACCGAAACATCTCGCCTCTAATAGGCGCGATTTCTGCCGTCGTGGCGCTCTGGCCAGTCGCAGCAGATGTGCGGCACGGTACCACCAAGGAGGATATAAAGATTTGCTGGAGTGGAAGCCGCCTATGCGTACCCATGGGAGCGGGTGAAGCCGCGCCGAGCGGGCGACGGCCATCTTGCCAGTGGCAAGAAACGGCGGAGTACAGCTGCGTTCGCGCTTATTTGCGCTGCCGATTGAAGGTGCCCGCGTCTTGGAAGACAATAAAAACAACTGCGTTGGGTTGTAAACATTTATTTTTTCACTTGTCGGTGGCCAAATGGCCTACGGAAACTCTTAGAATCACTATAAAATTAGCAGAAACTACAAAATCCCAGAAACATTAAAAATGAATACGAAAACACAGTAAAAATAGCGCACTGCAGGGACACTCTACTGGTGTTTGAAGATAATTACCCTCGAAAGAAGTGGCCTGACCCTGTCCTTGATTATCTCGCGGTTCCTTTCTTTAGTCATGTGGTGGATGCGGATTTTAACATACAACTCTGCCACCTTTTTGCACAAGCTGTATATGTGATTGTCAAGGGGATCATAGTCTAGAATGTGTTGCTCTAGCTCCTGAAACCATTTTTTCTCTACGGACATCTTCAGCACTTCCAAGATGAGATGCTTTGACCGGGAGTTGACTAATTGGATTGTCCCACACTCAATCTGTAGCCTTCGCAGCCCCTTTTCGACGGTTTCGCACAAGCCAATGACATCTTTTGACGGGGACACAAGCCCACCCCTGTTTTTTTGCTCAACTAGAGGTGCTGGCTCATCGGAGTACAAAGCTGCAATGCACTCTTCACATGTTGTTGTCTTGCAGACTTGTCGGACAACGAAGCCTGCAATATAAGGCACCACCGCAACAACTACTGCAGAGAGACTCTTGGGGCGCGCGTAGCTGTGGTCGTCATGAGGATCCAAGATCGAGGACTTACGCATGTCGGTCAGTGTGCTCGCTGCGTCCACCTGTGCGATAACAGCAGTTGTGCTCAAGATGGAAACTATGTCCTTCGAGCAATTCCCGGAACTGGAAGACGTCACTTCCGTTTGCACTAGTAAGCTCTTGTATGCTGCCATAAACTGTGCAGCTGTTGGGTTGTTGTTATACCCTCCTCGGCCGCGAAGGGATCCGAAGAAGTTCTCCGCGTGATCCTGGCTTAGTTTGTGCGTCAACAAGTACTTCAGCTGACCCTGGCCAACAAGCTCATCGAGGATGTTTTCCGTGCTCGCCATGCAAATCAAGAAGCCCACAAAACCAGTCTTTTTCAAGCCCTCTAAAACTGGCCGTCCTGCCGG
The DNA here is from genome assembly GCA_013358835.2 of Ixodes persulcatus. NCBI lineage: Eukaryota > Metazoa > Arthropoda > Arachnida > Ixodida > Ixodidae > Ixodes > Ixodes persulcatus. Next base: position 18,991 of record JABSTQ010002392.1, on the reverse strand, counting down.
ATCCCTCAGCCCATTTATATACGCTCGGGCATCGGCAAAGAATGGCTTCCAGCAAGCTTCATTCTGCTTCCGCAGAGGTGCCTTGTAGGACCTTGCAAAAGGGTTCCTGGAGTTCAAGAGGTCAAACAGGTGATCGAAAACTCTCAAGAACTTCGATGTTGCAATAGCGCCCCGGAATTGTGGTAGCTTCAGCACGTGTTCACAGAAGTCCAAGGCATCAGCAACTGAGGCACTCAATGCTTGCACAGCATACCGCACCTTCATTGTTTGCTTCTCCCATTGCACGTGGACCTTAGTGAGTTTATTTCCCAGTCGCAGCCCTTCCTCGCGCTGTAACGCCTCCAATGCCACTATGTAGGCCCACTTGATGTGTTTTCCTTCAGCGTCAACGAGGTGGCTTAAATTCGCCAAAGAATTGCCGATAAGCTTAATCATATGGCAGGCATCCAAGATAACATATACATTCTTAGTGTTATCAGCCGGGTTCACAAAGCTTGTAGAAATCTGTTGTTCAGAGCCCACGCGAAGTTCAGCGCCTAAACACCTGGCCATGGTGAAATTCGACGAAGCTCCGTCAAACGTAAGAGAGACAACTTCAACCTTCACTGACGCAAGTTTCTCTATGCACTGTTTGGTCAGCTCGGCCCTCTCTGCGCCTGTGAGTGAGTCGATTAAGAAGTACCCAACTGGCATCTTAAATCTGACGTTGACACCAACGATCATGAACACACATGCATTTCCAGCTTCGGGGAGACTGTCATCGTCTAGCCCTGTACCAAAGTCAACATATCCGACTACCTTGTCTCCAACAAGTTCAACATGTTTCCTTATAGTCATGTCATCTACAATTAGAGCACACTAGAAGGGCTCATTCCGGGCTTCTGTAAACTTTTCCAGGAAAGAAAATGCTTCAGCTGTGAAGCCGGGAGCTCCTTGAATGGACTTATACCAACCCCGGAGTGTTCGCTGCGATGGAAGGGCCTCGTTAAACTTGGATCGTACATACTCGTACGCGGCCGGACTATAAAAATGTAAAGTCAATGCAAATGCTCGCAGCTCAGGTGGGTACTTGCCCTTCTGTTCATTCCCTGCCCTGCTGAGTAGTTGCTGAATGTCATCAGAGAAAACAGATGTAAACACGTGCGACCCTTCTTCTGACAAGAGTCTTCGCTCTCTAATTTCTTTGATGATTTCTTGTGCGGTTTCGTTTCTCTTGGTCAGCCTTGGCTTTGTTTGTTGCAATGTTTTAATTCTCTTCTTTAACTCCGTTATTTCTTCTTGAGAGGCAAGGGCCTTGTCTTTGTAGTACTGCTTGGTGGGCGAGGCTTCAGGAAGCTCTTCAGCTCCAGGCAGGTCGCACAATTCAGAACCACACGGGGACGGGCAGTCTCGAGACTTGGGGTCTGGACGCTTTCGTTTTACCTGAAGTTGAAAGCATACGTTTTCTCAGACAAGTTTTAAAAGACAGCACGCGTAAAAACGAAGTAACGCTTTACATCACATACTGTGGATCCAACATCGAACGTGCAAATTTAATTAACAAGCTTTATTCATAATCATGCATGAGAAGTTGTATGACAGCAGAAAAGTTGTATGACGAGAGAAAACATCCTGCGCGCTTGAGTAAAACGTTTTGTCGAACAAGTAATTACGTAGCGGCCGTTGCGCCCCAAACGTATTACCGCTAACATTTTCCTTCTCGTTTAAAGATGGCAATGATACTCACAGGTTTCTGTAGATGAGGTGGAAAAGCTGGAAACACAGTGGGCACACTTCCCACCCGCAGTCGCGTCGTTTGCCCAGTGCGATCGAAGCAGTCAGGAGTAAAATGCACAGAGCACAGGCGATCTCCATCCTTGGCACACCACCCTTCACGGCGAACTGCCCGCTCCCAAAGGCTCCGCACCTCTGCATTCTTCGGAAACCTGTCAATAAATGTATAACTATTAACTTTTGCACGCACGTAACGTCATTTTGAGACCCTTGCTGGCGCTGGCGCAACAAGCAAACTTTTGGGCGTGAAGCGACCGCTAGTACCTAACTAGAATGGGAAGTTGGGCTAGTTGGTATGAATCCATATTGAAAACACAGCGCGAAAACCACACGGACAAAGAAAAGAGAACACAGCGCCTCGTCCTGTGTGTTCTCTTCTCTTTGTCCGTGTGGTTTTCGCGCTGTTTCGGCTAGTAGCTAAATTGAGCACGTTTTCATATACTTACAGGTGAAATGTGAGACCACAGCCTTTCTTCAGTCTGTTTGCACATCCATAAGCAACGCAGGAAGCAACCATTCTCGAGGAGCAAGGCATGAACTCATTTAAAACGTCCAACAGAAGCAGCGCGCGCCCGCGAAGAAGCTTGGAGGTTCACCGGCAGCAAGCCCGGCAGCGCGCTTTCTGCCACTGGCAAGATGGCGGCCGGTGGCGTCACCTCGCGGGCGCCGCTTCCACTCCAGCAAATCTTTTTATCCTCCTTGGGTACCACTAGTGCCACTAAATAAGCTACGCTTCAGAGTAACGACACTTGGCCATATTGTGTCTTAAAATCATGGTTGCCAGTTATCTGAAGCTTTATCTGAAATCACAGGAAACGCTTTTCCGCCCTCCACAAATGTTTAAAGAGTTCGTGACAGAGCAAATCAATATTACATGAGCTTCCTAACACCGAATCTAATGCTGAGGAAGTCCCACTTTTGAACCATGAGGATCGGCAGTTGCGTCTGTCCTGCATACGAGCCAAAATGGCGGCGCCCACAACAATGTCGGGGAACGGAGTGCCGATACTCTAAGCGCAGCTCATTTAGTGGCTCTAGGTACCACCAGGTTGGAAACTTTTCGCCGCGGCAGAGCAGCAGCTTCCGCGCTGGCCACTCACAGCACGCGGGAAATCACGTGACAGAAGAAGAAACATTTCGGGAACGCTGGCGCAAAGAACGGCGGCGTTTTCACGTTCTTGAAGCGGACGACAAGCAGAGGTACTACGCAAGCGACTGGTTTGCGGTTTCTTTTTTCCGGCGGGTCAAGCTTCTTTGGTTCAGCAGTCGCGTCAGAACTGTTCAGGAGATTAGGAAGGAGGGGGATTGCTGTCCCCTTCCTCGGAATTTGTTTTCTCAGTGAATAGACCGATCTCACTAAGCGTTCGGCGCGTGCCTGACGCCGCCATAACTTTAGTTCACAGGCGACAAACGGCAGTGCAGGGGATGACTCGTGCCGTCTCGTGCTCTACATGTGCAGAGCTCCAGCGAGTTTGTCGCACGTGCAGAAAGACTAAAGTTCCCTCGATGCATTCCGGCAGCGGTGGCGTAGTCAAACTACCTGGTGAGATCGGTCTATTACGTGGCTCTTTTTTTACTTTCCTCGCCTGAGTACCAACTGTAGCGAGCGCAAAAGACGCTAATCGGAAGCGACTTGTGCGAGCGCTAGTGAGAAAAACAAAAGAATAAAAAGAAGAACTGAGCGACATTGACGTGTTTTTAGAGCACAGCTCTTAGGCGCCCGTTTCCGGCTTGAGCGGCAACGGCGTCGGCGTCGCCGTCGTCGCCGTCGGCGTAACCGCGCGGTGCATGATGGGTAAATTTCCCCGCTAAATTTAGCGGAAAATTTTCCGCTAGATTTAGCGGGGAAAATTTCCCGCTAGATTTGGCGGGGAAAATTTTCCGCTAGATTTAGCAAAAATTTTCCCCGCTAAATTTAGCGGAAAATTTTCCCGCTAAATTTAGCGGAAAAATTTCCCCGCTAAAGGTCGAGGTCACGTGACCCCCCCCCCCTCCCCCGTGCCTTCCCCTCCTCTCAAGAGCTGCGCTCTAATTCGGCGTTACAGGGAGTTGTAAACGGCTTTCATTTTTTCCTACACAGATCGTAACACCAAGTAAGAGAAAATGTAACGCGCCCAGTTCAATGAAATGCTCATGAGCGAAGTGTCGAAGCGTCGGGTTCTCTGGGACGCACAGCTAAAAAAAATTAGGACCATGGGACCAAAGAGAAACTCTGAAAAGAGGTGACCGAGGACGTGAACGTGATCGACAAGACCGGTATGAAACCACTGCACTACTAGGGGAGGTTCAGGTTTAGGAGGTTCGGGTTGGCCATATTTGTGTGAGTTTTTACATCCGAGGAAGGCGCTACCCGTGACGCTGCCGGGATAATCCGAGGTTTTATCCTCCGCGACAACAAAGTTAAAAAAACATAATTAAATAAGATTAAGATGTATTTATTATTTTAAACGCATTTTTTATTAAGCTGAAATTAAAGGAGAAACTGAAAACTAAGAGATTGAAATTGTTGTTAGAAGCTGCTGTAACCGTCATTGCGCATCTGTTTGCTGCAAGCAATATTGGCCATCGGAACGTAAGAAAACGTTGATGTGAAATGAAACCTCGCAATCCGCGCCGCTATAGCGGATGCGTTTCGGCCGCGGAATCGCTGCATGTGAAACCTGCTTCAAGCCGAGCGAAGTATAGCAAGGGCAGAAACCTCGTGCTGCATGCGGAGCATCAAGTCTCAGCTTAACGGTGAACAGAGTGTATATTATTTACTAGAAGAAAACGAAGACAAAACACAATAGAGTGCCTTCATACACATGTAGGCACCCTAAAACACAAAATCCTTCACACGTGCCAACGTTTGCACGTGTGTTCGGCACACAGCCCGGCCCATGATAGCAGGTTCGCCAAACTCAACTAACACAAAGATCCTTTGTGTTATAACATAGCGGTGGGAGAAGCTGGCAGATTGCCGGGATGTTTTTTTATTATTTTTGTTTTCTCACAAACCGGCAGCTCCGTTTATCCTTGTGGCGTTTTTGATTGAAGGGGCGAAAACGCCCTACCACTCCCAAGGCGCTGAACAAGAGCAGCACTAGAGAGCGCGCGGAAACGTCCGTGGCTAAAGTGCCTTCATACACACGCGCGCTTTTGCTTGAGTGGTGACATTTCAGCCATTTTTACGCCCAACCGTTTTTTATGCATTTTGAAGTACGCGCAATCCGGTGTCAAACAGCTCGAGCGCGTAGCTTTGGCAAATGCAGAGACGCCATTTTAGCGCCCAAGTCACGCACAGAGTGCGCGAGAGCGTCACGCGCTGAACATTCAGTGCAACAATGGATGTCTTCACCCTGAGACAGACAGACATGTAGGCACCCTATCCGTGGCTCAAACGTGTGACATCTCGACAAAGATTCTCAGCTGCGACGAACATGCTTCATGGTCTCTAAAAAGAACGGCGAAGGCTTGGGGTAACAGCATTTTAAAATCAACACCGTCGAAGTTGAGAGTCTGATATTGTAGTTATTTCCGCCGATAAAGCATAATTTAGTGAAAAACGCTTCTGCCGTTTCTTTTATTTCTCTCGGGCGTTTGGATACGATAAAAGTGTGAAGCCTGTTTCACGTGCAGCGACTGTTGCGAAAAAAAAATCGGTGCAACAGCCGACGCAGCGAGTTGGATTGCAATGTTTGGTTTCACGTGCTCCAATAACCGCGCGATTTCTGTCGGCGCGGCCGGCTGTTCGGACACGGACGCGACGCGTTTGACTTTGCCTAAAATAAAAAAAAAACGTCTTAATAAACACAAATGTTTTACGAATACAATCTGTAACTAGAAATTTTAATAATTAAGTATGAAACCAACCAATAGTTTTAAGGTGTCTAAATCTATTTTCGAATACGCAACTATCGCGGATGAAAGCTGGTGTAATGAACGGCTGGTTGACGATGAAGTGATCGCACCGACTCTGCGACAAAATACCAACTTGGTGGAAACCAGTCGCAGAGCGGCTGCGACAGTGCGACTGCGATTTTAATCGCACATTTACTGGAAATCGTACCAATTTCGGACGAGAATCGCAGCATGTGAAACAGCCTTAACCCGACGTGGCTTGGTCAGAACCAGCCAAGTAGCATTGTCCACTTTCGGGCAGATTTCGCCTACGGGCAGTTGTTCCCCCATCGGCGGAATCCAATCCTTTTACTTTTTTTTTATAAGTAGTGACTTTCCGCCACCAATGCAAGGAACACATGAGCGACAAAAACGGGCGCCACGCGGCAATTTCCGTTGCAACTTGCGCGCACGCTGTGACATGGCGGCTTGGCATAGGTCGACGTCACAGCGTACTGGGCTGTTGCTATGGGAATCGGCGCGCGTCGCTCGTTTTTGTCGCTCATCTGTTCTCTGTTTTAGGCCACCGAGAACGTCGGTGTGGTCGGCGTTTTGAGATTAGCCAAACAGGGATTCATTCTGCTTTCATCAACGGAAATAAGAGTAACGTCAGGTTGTCAATATCGCAACAACAGGAAAGAATAAACAGAAAACGGACGAGAAAGACAGACGGGCACATTCTCTCAACTCACAACAACAGTTCATTTAAACGTCGTCTGCCCGCGGGTATGCACGCTTGTAGCTAAAGCTGGAAAATAGGGATGTGTGTTTGTGTGTGTGTGGTTGGGGGGGGGGGGGGGGCTAGAGGCAATGGAAAGAAAGGAAGAGGATGACCGGGACTTTCCCCTTACCCGTCCCGCAGTCCCGCGAGCTCGGTTTTTAGGTAACCAACATATCCCACTCCGGATGGCGAAGGACTCAGCGACCCACTCCCGTAGCTCCGGTGGTGCCCTCCCAACACGCCGTCTCCTCAAACTTTGGCTTGCAACCCAAATATTGAACCTCCTGACTCGTTACTTTTTGACTTGTTCAAAATGAGTCAAAATATTGCATGTTATCCGAGAGGTCCAATTAAGAGGTTAAACGTGTTAAGATATCTACTGTGAGCAAACATGTCGAACCAGTAAGAAGGTCAGAAAAAAACTAAAAACATGGTGCGACACTTGTTAGTTAAACTTTTATTACGCACTTTTTTACGTTGTTTGGGGCGTAATTGCCATCTGAAGAGGGCTTTGTGAGATAGCTGCTAGCAATGCGAAGTGTTCCCTTCCCTGTTGTCTTGCGTTTGCAGTTATTGCTGAAAGCAGTTCGATACTTGCATTACTTTTTGCCTTGCAAGCTCATTGTAAGGTTCTGTTCCTCAAAAGACCTACTTTAGTGCTGTCGCGCCCTGGTGCTTGACGTTTTCTGCATCTTGTTTTCTTCACCCTGCCACGTTTTCCATAAAGCTTACCTGACACGAGCATTTTCGGAGAAGAAAACAGCGGCATTCAGTGAAAAACACGACCTTTTCCACGTTCACTTCACCTATGCTGTGAGAGCGGCTGGGGAACGCGGAGTAAAATACACTCCTTCGACGTTGGGAAACATGTTAAACAAGTCAAAACGTATAACGAGTCAGGAGGTTCAATATCAAATCGCTCAACAGAGCATATAAAAGCTGGTGTTGTTTGTTGCGATCTTAGTGACCACCTCCCAATATTTATTTCTGACAAATATATGAAACGTGAGGCAAATAAGAAGCAGTGTACAATGTTTCAAAAAATAACACCTGATGGTCTAAACCATTTTGTAAGCGCTCTATCAGATATAATTTGGGATAGCGTACTCAACCAGGATATCGCCGAAGAGGCCTACAATATTTTTATGGAATTGTTTTCTGAGCAATATTTGACACACTTTCCCTTCAAATCTATGAAAACTTCTAAACGCATTAAAAAACCGTGGGTTACGCCCGAACTGCATTGTAAAATTCGTACGAAAAATGCGTTATATGCCACATTTGCGAAGTCCAGAGATCAAAACGATCTAAGAGTCTTCAAAACATATCGCAACAGCTTGACAAAAGAGTTGTGGCGAGCTAGACAAAACTATCATTTTAACGTGTTCAAAGTAGCGCAGGGTCATGCCGATGTCATATGGAAAGAATTAAACGTCCTCTTAGGTCGAAATCGCTCCCGCGGCTCTATTGTAAAGATTGTCAATGACGGTGCTGAACTAACTGGGCCTGCGTTAGCGAACGCCTTTAATGAACATTTCATAAGCATTAGAGATAAAACTAACACCGTAAATTCTTCCTTGTTTCGTGACACCAGAAATAATAACTCAATATTTTTAGAGCCAGTCGTTGACGCCAAATTAATTTCTGTAGTTTTGCAACTTAAAAATAGTGGTAGTTGTGATGCGGATGGCATACAGATAAGGCCAGTGAAGCATGTTGTTCATGCGTTGGCGCCGGTACAAACCCATATATTTAATGTTTGTATTACCACAGGTGTATTTCCTAAACGTATGCAGATAGCCAAGGTGTCCGTCCTACATAAAAAAGGGAGTGTTAACGACATGGGAAACAATAGGCCAATTTCGATACTACCTGTGTTTTCGAAGATACTCGAGAAACTGCTTCATATAAGACTAATTAACTTTTCTAATATGTATAACTTAATAACAGCCTCACAGTTCGGTTTCATAAAACAAAAGTCAACGGAATCTGCTCTGCTTGTTCCGAAAGAACACATACTTTAAAGCTTCGAGGAAAAGAAGATGGTTCTTGGTATCTTCGTAGACTTCACAAAAGCATTTGATTGCCTAAGTCATAAAATTTTAATTGAAAAACTAGACACTTACGGTATTCGAGGGCACGCACTGAAGTTAATAAAATCTTACCTGGCACACCGAATGCAGTTTGTTTGTATTGATGGGCACTTCTCAACTACAAAACCGATCATTTCTGGTGTCCCACAAGGTAGTATATTGGGTTCTTTTATTTTTAATATATTTGTAAATGATATTGTTAACATTACTTTTGAAGCAAAGTTTGTAAACTACGCCGACGACACCACTTTACTTTTCACTGCGGAAAACGTTGATCTGCTCTTCGAATCGGCAAACCTGGCGCTTTCTAAGTTGAACGTCTGGAGCCGCATCAATTCGCTACAAATAAACGTTGCAAAGACAAAAGCCGTGCTTTTTCGTCCCAAGAGCAAACTTGTAAATATCACCAAACATATCGTAATAAACTCAACCAGCACTGAGATCGTCAATGCTTTTAAACTGCTTGGTGTCACGTTTTCCGAGAATATGTCTTGGGACGATCACATAAATTATGTTACCTCGAAGTTATCACAGATAGTCGGTATCCTAAACCACAACCGCTATGTACTGCCAACACACGTTAAATTATTAATATATAACTCCTTGTTCTATTCCCATTTAATTTACGGCCACCTAGTCTGGGGTAAGACAACATTAACAAATCTTGATAAAATAAAGTTTTTGCGAAAAAAAGCCGTGAGGGCAATCGCGAATATAGATTTGGATCATCCTACAGCCAATCTATTCAAGAAGTTTCACATTATTAGTATATATTCTCTCTACGACTACAGACTTTCCACTACTCTAAGAGTGGAAGAAATTAGAAATACTAGCTTTCTAGTGAGCCTTGGACGCCTTTCCCAATATGTTCATCCTTATCCCACTCGTTCTGCGAGCTTTTGGGAGGTGGTCACTCCCAGAACAAACTACGGAACACAAATGCTCAGATACACTATTCCGAAATTATTAAATTTATTTCCCGAACAAAACTTCGATTGGGAGAAATTATCTGTCAAGGATATTCGGACCCTTTCTGTTTGATGTCGATCGTGTGCATAAATCCTTTTCTCCTGTTTTTTATTAGTTATGTTGCGATTGTATCACGTTTTTTGTTTCTCTTCAAAAACTAGAAAGGGACAAAAATTTAACAATCCTGTGAATCAGCCTTAACAAAGTGTGTGATGACGCAGGTCTTTTCTGCTATCCTTTCTATAGCTTGTGCTCTGTATGTATTTTATACTGTGAGTATCACGCTGCTCTGCTGCTTGTAGGCGGTCGGGGACCCGTCAAGCTGTTTTCTTCAGCTTTTTGTCCCTGATCGCCACCATAAAAATCTTATCGTGAAATAAACGATTATTATTATTATTATTATTATTATTATCTCCCATAACGTGACGACGCTTGCAACCGCTCATCTAAAGCCTACATCAGGTTTGTCAGCAGTAAAGAATGGTACCGTCTTTGCTGGAATGGCAGATTCGTTCAATTTTTGCTCAATTTCTTCAAAAAGACACGTGTGTAAATAAAAGGAGTGTTCGAAACATTTTGTGGACACCGTCCAGCTTCAGTTTTCACTTTCCTGAACTTACTCACCGTTGATACGGCGTGAACAATCTAAAGGCGAAATTCAGACTTCTTTGGAATTTTGCTTTAGGTCCGACGTTTCTTGGAATTCGTTGATGCGAAAGTGCGTCGATGCACAGATCCAATTCTCAATGGTTCGTGCAACGGGGCCCCAAACCCCAGCTTGACACGAGGCCAAAATGAACAGCCCTCAGCGGACTCGTTGAAGGGTAGAAGCAAGCAACGCAGATGCTTCTTTTGCCGCTGGTGGTGACAGCCATCACTAGGCTTGTAGGTAAAGAGCTACAAGCAACTGATAACTTGTAATAAATTACAATTTATTGCAACTTTTTAACGCCTCAATTACACTTTTTTGCGGTAACGTTCCCTGTAATTCAACTAGTATTTTTCTAAATTAATTTACGGGTAATCAAATACATGTTTCCGAAAGAGCTAAATTTATTGAGTTTCCCTGCACTAGAAAAAGAGCAGGCTGTGATCGAAGCGTCGAAAATAAACCCTCTGCTGCCGCTCACTAACATTTTATACCTCTGAGCGTTTTTACTTAAAAACTCGTTCTCTCTGCCTGCTAGTCACTCGTCTGTGTAGCAACACCAACGTTGGACACCTTTTAGACCTCTAAAGAACTAAAAGAAGATACCAAGATACCAGGAGGATTTGAATATCAACGCGCTCAGCGATGTTTGACTGTCGAGCTGTTAAAGGGACAATGAAGTCAATTCCGGATATTTTTTGGCGATTGAACTGGGTTCCCGGCACGTCTCAGGCCACGTTGCGTAAATATCAGCCGAAACCGGCGCTTGTGTGCGGCGCAAATCAATTAAACAGTCGCGGTAATAATCGTACAGGGATCGATCGAGGCGACGCCCCGAGCGTTGCGGGACAAACCAGCAGAAGCGGAGGTCACGTGACCCTGCGGGGCCTGGAAGCGGGACATCACAAGAGACGCGTCAGCGATTGGTCGAAACGAGAAACGTGCCCTCGGTCACGCTTTGGTTCGTGGTTTTTATGAACACTGTTCTAATTCCACTTGGATAACCATGAAAACTATAAATCGAACCGAAAATGGTAACTAAACCGTAAATAAAACATAATTATTTTTCTCTTTGCTACACTGCACGCGAAACGGGCAACGAGCAACTATGGGCAAACAAAATATATAAAATAAAGAACACAGCGCGGAACACGCGCGAGACTTTTGGTTCTGGTTTCAGATGTCGGTGCCGTGTTTACTTTTGGAACACGGCACTCGAGGGATTCTGAAAAGCGGTAGTCATGCCAAATTTGTGCGCTTTTGAGGGATGTTTAAAGGGTCGGCTGAAGACCCGTGATCGTTCGGGCGACGCTAGTTTTCCCCTCCTCCCAAGCGATGAAGCATTGCGAAGTCTCTGGTTGAACAGCGTTGTCTTGCGCAGAGGTCTCGGCGATGGCGTCAGAATTTGTTCGCTGCATTTTCGGTCAGGAGACTTTGAACAGAACCTTCAGGTTATCCGGAGTCTGGGCGTAGGTGTGAAGTGACCCCGGTTGAGGAAGGACGCTATTCCTTCTGTTGCAATGCGCGATGAGTCCCCACCGAAGCGGCGACGAATCACGGTAAGTGTATTTATGTGTTGATTACTATTTGCTTAATTTCAATAACGGGAGCCCGAATTCGCTCGCGAGAGCGGCATTGCCGTCCATGTTGGTCCGACGAAACGACCGCGCCATCGCGCTGCTATAATCCACCGCGGTAACCAGAGTCTCGATGCCCTAAATGCTACCGTTACCGACTATTCACATGTGACGTCACTCCTACGTCACCTCCGTTTTTGGAGGCCCAAAAATGGGAATGCAGATAGTTCAGTTTCGGTTTCTTCAATTCTTTCGTAGGTACAAAAATACGCGTCACAAATGTCTATGAAAAATTGGGCAGTATGCCAGGTTCCCAAGAAGCCTAAAAACACCATTTAAAAAAATTAAATAAAATCGTCTTCATTGCCCCTTTAAAGCTTAACAAAGTGTGAATGACAAAAAAAAAGTTAACCGCTTTAAAAAATTTTAAGCATTTTTAAATTCGTAATAAGAATTAAAAAAGTAACGTGAAAAGTAATCAGTTACTTTCTGCTAATTTTTAATTATAATTTTTTTTTATAACGTTAATCTGATTTTATCCGGTTACTTTTTTGAGTAATGCATACAAGACAGCATCAAACGCGCACTCTGCTTACTTTGCTGTCCCTATTCCGGCAGACTGTTCGAGTAATCAACAACGCGGGAAAAATCTCTAATACCCCTGAGCGTCGCCATCTTGAAAGCGGAAAGGAAAAGTAGCACCTGGTACCTACTTCGCTCTTCGATTTTAAAGGGAACGAGTAAGGAAAGGCTACATTAAAGGAGCCAATATAAGGTAAGGTAGAATTATGATTCGTAAGTGCGCCCATTTACGAAAGAAAAGGCGCTGATCTAAGGAAAGGAGGATTCTTAAATTCGGAGGCGAGTCTGCACGCGACCGTTGGTGGGCGCAGCTGGCTACCGAATCACAAAGTGTTGCTCCCAAAATTGACTCACGACTTCACGGGGTGTGCCATGACGTACCCATTCAAGTAGTTAAATCCTTTAAGCGAAAATACGGTTTTGGGTTGAGGATTTGATGCCATGAAAAGCTCGAAGAAGCGAAGAAAAGAACCCAATATGGCCTCCTTGGGCCCCGCGGTGTGTATGTTGGCCCTAAATCGCAAACAAGTGCCAAATTTAGGCTTCACTGCTTTGTAGCTTGGCTGTCATATGGCACCTTTGTGCCTAAGTCGCCAAACCAGTGGCAGAGTTTGTCGTCTCCTCTGGCTTATGGTTGTTCGGTTGATGCATTTGGCTGAAGTCTTGCACCTTGTAAATTATGTGGTGAAGCAGGGAAGAGGCATATAAAATATAAAGAGGAGTAGTCTGGCACAAACAAACGTCTTGGAGCAAAACTGTATTATGCCCAAGTTAGGCATTATGATTGCCGATTTCGGGTCAAATAGGCGTTTTTCTGGCTTGCTGCCTGAGAAGCAATAGCGCAGTGAGTGTGTGACGTCATAACTTCAGACAGCAGTAAAGAGTTAGCGTATAGGGCGCGACAAACCTCCTTCCCTCGCTATTACTTCAGTTACCTTCAAGAGGTTAGACGCGGTCTAAGATCAATAAGAATTCAAGGCCCTACTCGAACTAACGGCAGAATCAAAACCCAATGAATAATTTGAATTAAACAATGCTCGTTAAGCGCTCCGCTTTTGACCGCATTCAGACATGTCTTGATTATTTGGACCTGGCTAACAGATGAGTATTTCTTTTGTGCAGCGCGTCCGAATCCCCTCAAAACGGCCTACATGGGAAGTAACAACGCGCACATAGTCCACGCCTGACACATTCTATTTTCTCCGGTATTATCTAAATAATTAAAAAAAAATCTAAAGATTCTGTATAAACATGACCCGCAGCAGTGCCTCCTAGAGGAAATTATATGTTAGCACAGTGTGGGTGAAGCCATCAATTTGTAACTAAGGGTACTGTTTGAACATAGAAAGGTAAAGTTTTGGACGTAATTCACCAGGTGGCAATTCAGAATTTCGCAAGCCCAGCTTTTTTCATCCCAAGAACTGAGTTATCGTACATACCTCAAGTTCAAAAATAACAAAAAATAACTGTTAATGTCACAAGCATAAAAAAGTTAAAACTAAAGAAAAAATCTAACTTTAAACTTCATCGACCATGATGGGAAACTTCTCAATCATTTAGTTCAAAATATATAATAGAGCGTACTTTATTTGGGTCCCAAAATGTCTGAAACTTCCCTTCTCCCACGTCTTTTTTTTACCATTATCCATGTCATCCGCATTTTGGCTCCGCCAGCCTTGCAAGCGATAATTTTTGCTTGCTTCCAATCTTTCTACGTGAAACAAGTCATTCTAAAATTGTTTAATTTGGTGGTTTTCATCGATGTCCAGCAAGTAGACTCAGGAAGTAATCCGTTAAAACTAACGGATTATTTGTAATCTCACTTTTTGAAATACTTTTGCAGTTGGCATGTTACATTTTTGCGGCAGTAATTCGTAATGCAATTCCGTTACAAATATTGATCAAGGATTTCTTTAATTACTCTTCACTTTTGCGAAAATATGAACACAATGAAAAATTGGAGCAATATGAGCCGGCAATTCAGCAGCATAAAGTTTGCAGGTTCAAAACAAATTAGAAAACACCGTGAAGAGGAGAATAACCAAAAAGAAAACACGATTGTTTTTTCTTTTTTTTTAACCGGAGACGATTGACGAAGAAGGGGACAAATACAAAACGAGACGTTTTTGTGTTTTTTCCCTTCTGCGTCCGTCGTCTATGATCCTTTTTTAAAAATGTGTAACATCATTAGGTCGCCTGATTACTTGCTCTTTCTTCTGTGTTTTTTTCTGTATGATTGGTTACTAGAATCTCTAGAAAAACGCCCAAGGCAAGTACAAACATGCGACAAACGAAAATTAAGAAAACAACGCCAAGTAAGTGTTGTCTCCATGATCTCCTAGCGGAGGTAGACGCTCCTACTGAGCATGCGCAACGCAAGCTTTGTATGCAGTATTTCAGGGATCATTTCCGGTTTCCGTGTGCTAGTCGGATGGCGGGTATGGTTCCAGCTTTCGCTGTCTCGTCAGCTTACAGGTGAACGGAGTGTACCTACATTCTTGTTCTCAAATACAATATGTTGTTTCTACAAGGACTTCTATAATGCGGGCGTATGAGAAATTGAAAGCAGTTTTGCAGAACACTTTTGAAAACGTCAAAAAATGTTTCTATTGTTTTCTTGACAAGTATACGAGAAACGTAACGTGAAGGTAATTTTGAACGAGTAAAGTAATCCGTTACTTTTTAGCAAAAATTATTTGTAAAGGTAATTCCTCACATTTGACTCTCGGTTTTTTGTAATTGTAATCCAATACATTTTTCAAGGAACGGTCACAACTCTGCCAGTAAGTTTGTGATAAACCCTTTTAGAAAGCCCATCGAGCAACATTGGTGGCCGCCATTTTGGGGCACTGTGCGCGTGATTGGATCCGAGTCCTCGCAGAAGGCCGACGTAGCCCTCGTGTCTCATACATGCTCCGAGTAGGTGATCAAGCAAAGGCGGGCTCGAATAATTGAAGCAGCTGCTACTAGATAGGCGGCACTTTTGGAAGAAATCAATTGGAACCGTATAGCGTTTGTTACTATCCAAAACAAAAGATATGGAAAAGTAAATAGGCGCTCAAATATTCAAGACTCTAAGTACCTCACTGTATTCCGCTTCAAATGAAGTGCGACCGCAGACAACTGCTTGATCGGCTCCAGATGGAGCCGATCAAGCGGCGACAGAAGTGCATCATAAGGGCGCTCGTTGGGTTAATCCGTTTGCTATCACCGACCAAGCCAATCACACGCACGCAGTGAATGCGGCGTAATCCTACGCTTTCTTTGTGCGTGATTCGCTCAACGGTGACAGCAAGTCCGTAAAAACGACGGGTGCCGTGACATTGCACCTTTGACTGCCTGATTGGGTACATAAGATCGTAGTCAGAGCTGCGGTTGAACGTAACGTGACAGAAAGTATAGACTGTAGCCTCGGAGTGAGTAATTCAGCAGCTCATGTTGGTTCACCCCATCTGTAGTTTGTGCGGGAAAAGCTTGACCGATTCTCAGTGAAACATGCGGTGTATTTCGTACGTTTCATAAATAGCACGTTTATTCTTAGTTGTGGGACGTTGCCGATCGCCGACAGCGGGTGCGTACGCTCTTTGTTGTTGGTGACATTATTATAACAGATTTTTCGTATATTTTTATAGCTGAAGTCATGAGATAATTGACATTAGCAAAAATATATCGTTAAAATTTCTGCTTGGTTATTGTGAGCTTATGCTGTTTTCTACGCAGTTTCCTCGGTTCAAAGAAACTTTTCTAAAACGGCGAATTTTCTCAATGCACACATATTTCCATAAAAGTTGGGAATGTCCGCGTGTAAAGAAGTGCCGTCAATGTCGTTGTCTATTTATTTTGGACCGTATAACCTTTCCAAACGCTAATATAAAGACGTAGCTTCAACAACTATACGTTGTCGCATGTTTGGAAGCTGACGTGGAAGAAAGCATAAGTATCGTTTAGTACGTGGCGCATTTACAGAAAGAACCTCTGCCAGCTGTTGGTATTTGTAAAAATCCCGCATACATTTCAAAACTTATACTGTAAAACCCTTGATGTTCGCGAGCCCTTAATTAACGCGATTTTCGCGAATTGAAGCATTCATGAATGTTAGGGGCACGCGAAAATTTCGGTCCCCAAGGGTATCAGTGCAGTCGTCTGGAATTCGCGAAATTTAGTGGCCGAGATAATGTACTCTGCGACCGATTCGCGAAAAATAGGGGCCTCGAAAAGAAATCATTTTACAGTAAGTACTACGCAAGAGAGGTAATATTTTTATGTAGCGCTTTTGTGAGAGAAAAGATCGTCTTAGGACGCGGAATTGTTTTTAAATTGTTTTGGTGACATGACCCCCCCCCCCCCCCCCCCCGCCCTTCAGGCCTGGAGGGAAGACATAATAGGTGTACAGAAAATGTAAGGTCAGGTCACGTGACATAATTTGAAATTACGTGACCTAAACACCAATTTAGTTTTTTCGTTAAGTTTAGCCGGGAATGAACAGACATATGTATGGACGGACCAAATTTTGGAATTGGGGATAGCGTTAGAAAGCATTTCATGGTTTAAAAATAACTACATCAGCAACCAGCTAAAGCCTTGAACTGAGACCTTATTTATTTTCACGTTTATGTTTCTGTGCACATGCATAACAGGTGCTTATGCCCACGGCAACTTTAAGCCCCAGGTAATTCTTTGAATTAACATCTCGCAAGATCTGTGAATTCCGTATGTCAATGAACGCGTTAAAATAGCAAGGGAATAGTAACGGCGTAAAATAATAAATTGCGTCTACTTCTTTGTAAAGACGACACTTTCAAAAGAACAAGGAATTAACGCGTTACTTTGGAGCTGGAGTAACGCTTTCGTTTGAATAACAGTAACGAGTAACGTGATTATTTACTTTTTGAGCAAGTAACGATGACGGTTTTCGGACGCTTTTTCTTTAACGAGTAAATTTCTCGCCCTGCACCGCTCCCATAATTCTGTACCCCGCCTCATGAAATATTTCATGCCAGTTGTGTTCCGAAAGCGCTGCACTTCTGAAACATGTTGGAGTTATTCTATACTCTTCTTCCCATTTTCTTTTTTTATTCGGCAAACAAGTGCTGTGAAAAACTCCTGTTGAGTCGCACAAGCTAGTCCAAGCGAAACATTGTTCACGTCCGTTTTTCAATTAACTTTCGCAAAGTAGTGTGCAAAAACCAATTAAAACTACCTTACGAGGCAGTTTTTTATAGCATCCTCGTGGAGGATACGACCTTATATTGTATAGTATCCTAACATCAGCTCCTAAATAATGAAGGGTGCGGCCGTCAGGACCAACACATTTGGTGCACCTCGCAAAATTTGAATTCCAAACGTTTATGCCTGAAATTGGGCACGCGAACTTAGTTTCTCAAATGTTTTATCTCTATTTTTTTATAAACTCAAGTCAGAGATGGTGTGATATTAAAATAGAGTAAAAACTCAGGCCCTGAATTTATTATGCCCAATACCAGATGTTTGTCGTCTGCACAATGGTTTGCCAGCTTGCTGCCAGGTGGTCATTGTTCATATATTTCCTGAAGAGTGTGAATTACCGCGATTATCTTGCTCATCGACAGCATCCGGTTTTGGTTTTTAGCGTTTTTGCGTTCAGCAAGCAGCGTTGGAGCGTGTACATAAACCAGTCTGCAGACGACAAAGAGGCTAATGGACATGGGAAATTCTCAGCTTCCGATGTTGCTTTATTTTTAATATTTCACTAGTTCCGAATTGAGCTCTTTAAATAGACCTAAGACGCCTGAGGAAAATTCGTTCGCGTGCCCGATTTCAGGTATGTGCAAGATTAAGGCAAAAAACATCGCTATAAGACAAGGAAAGTGGAAATTGGTGTGTGTATGTTTACCCAGCCGAACGTTATTCTGCCTCAGTGGACGTCTGGTGTCTGAGCTGCAGATGAGCAAGTTAGCCAGTGCGGTAAAACCCCTAGCCTGGGGTCTTTAACGTGCACCACGCAGTAGTGATGCACGACCGCACGCCGGTGCGATGCTCATCCATTTCGAAACGGGCAGGATGAGGATTGAACCCAACACCCCTGGGGTATGTAGCGCGAGCTTTCGTTTTATTGGCTTCAGTTGTACACAAAATAAAGATGAAAACTCGCGTCTGATTTTCTCCCCTACTCAACTGGTGTCACTAAATAAGCTACGCTTCAGAGTAGCCACACTTGGCCATATTGTGTCTTAGAATCATGGTTGCCAGTTATCTGGAGCTTTATCGAAAATCACAGGAAACGCTTTTGCGTCCTCCACAAATGTTTAAACAGTTCGCGACAGATCAAGGCAATATTATATGACCTTCCTAACAGCGAATCTAATGCTGAGGAAGTCGCACTTTTGAATCATGACGATCGGAAGTTCCGTCTGCTCTCCATACGAACCAAACTGGCGGCGCCCACAACGATGTCGGGGAACGGAGTGCCGAGACTCTAAGCGCAGCTTTTTTAGTGGCTCTAGACTCGACCGGACTCGGCCACCATCATGTGAAATCACATGGCCGTGAAGTAAAGTATGCCCTTCTACCGGAAACGAAAGCTCTTCCAGCCGAGCGAGGGAGCCGCATTGGACACGAGAGCTGTTTCACACGGGCGTACGCGCTCGTCAACAATCAATCCGTCGGCGAATATTTGAATTGGCGTTCGTGGCCAATGAGTGCCGTGACGCCACTTATGAGCGCTTGAGAATGAGATGTTACCCAGTGTACTTAAAATGGACGGTGGAAG
>JABSTQ010002391.1:0-19934 GCA_013358835.2 Ixodes persulcatus | reverse complement strand
TTGGCTAATTACTTAAAATTCGTTAATTAACTTTTTAATTAATGAAAATAGACATATAGTTCCAATTAGAAATTTGCTCAGCGTCATCGAAAACCCCTAAATCAGTCATTTTCAGAAAGACTTTTGAGCGCGTGAGAAGCGTAGTAGTGAACTGAAGTTACCGCTCGTGGAGCAGGTACAAAGCTAGAGGTTGCGATAAGGCGCCCGCGCGATTTTTCCGTCTCTTATCTAGCCCCAGCCTTGTACCTGCTTCACGAGTGGTAACTTTAGTGCACTACTACGCTTCTCACGCGCTCAAAGTCTTTACGAAAATGACTGATTTCGGGGTTTTCGATGACGCTGAGCAAGTTTCTAATTGGAACCATATGTCTATTTTCATTAATTAAAAAGTTAATTAACAAATTGTAATTAAATAGCCACCTGATCATTACGATTAGCCTCCTATAATGTGTCCCCCTGGCCGTATAACTCAACCCCACAAGCGGCATAAGTGTAACTTTCACGGCTTTTTTTAAACAAATCTGTTAAGCTAAAAAAAAACACCCTGTATATTGCCAAAGTTAACAAACGCCGCGATTGTTCGCGCATAACAGCGCGCCTCAGTCTTTTTCAGTTCTGCACGGGGCTCGCGCCTGGCGCGCTCTCGTGCCCCGTGCAATTTCGAAGAACTGCAAGCGGATCGACCAGACCGGCCCTTCGCCTTTTTCTTTGATCCTGCTTTGCAGTCCGCTCATAAACCCTTCTTGGGTCCTATCACTGCCAACCTCTCCTTCGTCTACGTGACATCTGGTGGAGGTGCGGGGTAGGACGTATGCCCCGGACTCCTCTTAGTAGCCGAGATAAAAGTCCTCGCCGACCAAGCCCCATTGACGTCACTCCCGTGCACTGCAGAAGCCGTCGGCTCCAAGGTCTGCCCCCGGAGTGCGGATTTCTTTCTGTGAAGAGGACAAGAAAAACAACAATGGCCAACAACCGGAAAGAACGTGCACTAGCATCGCCGGGCATGTTCCAACGACCACGGGACCCCCCTTCTTTTCACGGGTTTCCACAAGAGGATGCCAACGACTGGCTGGAACAGTTCGAGCGGGTGACTGCCTTTAACAGGTGGAGTGCTGAACAAAAACCCAATCATGTGTTTTTCGAGCTAGAAGACTCGGCAGGGACGTGGTTTGAGAACCAGGAACGCCCGCTGATAACGTGGGACGCGTTCACGGCTTGCTTTCTGCAAACATTTTCCACGAAAACAGCGAGCCGAGCTGCTGCTCCAAACACGTCTTCAGCACCCCAACGAGACAGTGGTGGTCTTTGTTGAAGAAATGAAGCGTTTGTTCCGGCGCGCCGACCCCGACATGGCCGAAGACAAAAAGCTCCGGATCCTTATGATGGGAGTGAACGAACAGCCCTTCGCCGGACAAGTACGCAACCCTCCAAAGACTATTTCGGAGTTTGTCGCCGAGGCCTCAACCATTGAACGAACCCTTGACATGCGAACGAGGCAGTACGATCAACCGGTGCCAGCGAGTTTCGCCACCTACGCCGAACCCCGTGGAGTTCACGCCCAGACGTTGCGGGACACCGTCCGAATCGTCGTGCGTGAAGAGCTGCGGAAGCTATTTCCAACGACGCAGCAACCTCAAGTCTCATCATTGTCCGAGGTCACACGAAAAGAACTACAGCAGGCGTTGAGCTCAATGGATATTTCACCAGAAGCACAACGACCCCAGGCTATGACGTATGCTGCCGCTGCTCGTAGACCTGCACACCTTCCGAACCTTCAATGGGAACCACCATCAGATCACTATCCGCCTCCCATCAACACTTTTCCTCCCACCCCACGACGCCTTGGCACGCCGAAGAGCGAAATCTGGAGCACGCCTGATCACCGCCCTCTCTGATTTTACTGTGGAGAAGCCGCTCACGTATACCGCTTCTGTCTATACCGCCGACTTGGACTTCGAGGTTTTTCTAGCGACGCTCCACGTCCCCGGGTTGGAGAGCGACCCCAAGAAATCCAACACTATTTAGCTGAGCCTGGGCGAGGGCCCCGGCGCTTCTCACGGTCTCCATCGCCTAGTCGACCTCTTTCGCCACAACGCCGTCCTCCTTCAGAAGCTGCGAGACGCAGGTCGCCCAGCCGCGGTAGGGGAAACTGAGGGCAGCAACCCCTGGAGGTGGGGTTGCTGTACAGCGCGGCAGCGAACATCCTCCCAACCAGAACCGACGCAGCCGCGATTCGACGTCACGACGTCCCAACGACGCCCTAACGACCACTGCCGACCTGAACGTATTTCTCGACGGACGCGACATAACGGCTCTCGTGGACACGGGCGCTGACTACTCCGTTATCAGCGGACAGTTTGCAAGAGCTTTAAAGAAAGTGGCGACCCCGTGGGACGGCCCTCTGATTCGTACTGCGGGAGGTCATCTTGTGACCCCCACCGGACGATGTACAGAGAGGATTACAATCCGCCATTTCACCTATCCTGCAACGTTCCTCGTCTTGCACCAGTGCTCGCCAGACGTTATGCTGAGAATGGATTTTCTTCTTGAGCACAGCGCTGTCATCGATCTCAAATCAAAGTCGGTCACATTTTCTACAGAGCACGCCATCCCCCCCAACGTCCAGCCGACGTCGCTTACGCTACTTGACGAGCATGTCACGCTACCACCACGCTCAAGTGTCCTTGTCTCTATAACAGCTGCCGTATCCAGTGATTACGAGGGAGTCGTTAAAAGCAACAGATCTCTGCTGCTTCAACGAGGGATCTCGGTTGCGAGGGGAGTCGTTCGCCTTGAACAAGGACAAGCGATTATCTTGCTAACAAACCTCACTTCGGAATACCAACATCTCAGCCGTGGCACCTCACTCGCTTCCCTTGAGGAGACCGCCGAGATCAGTAACGCCCTGACCCTCTCCAATACAACCTCGACGACTTCCGTGACGGAAGAGGCTGCTCCCGCATTCGATGTAAACCCGGCGTTGTCTCGGGAAAAACAGGACCGACTACAGCACTTACTTCAACGCTACCACGACTCTTTATCGTCGTCTTCGAAAATCTGGCAAACCCCGATTGCGAGACATCGAATCATAACTAACGAGGGCGCACGCCCCCTCCGACAATCTCCTTATCGAGTTTCATTTAAGGAGCGCGAGGCAATTCAACATCATGTTAAAGAGATGCTCTCCGACGACATTATTCAACCCTCGAAAATTCCTTGGGCATCGCCTGTCGTTCTTTTGTAGAAAAAAGATGGCACCCTCAGGTTCTACGTTGATTATCGCCGGCTGAACAAAATCACTAAGAAAGACGTGTATCCTTTGCCCCGAATCGACGACACTCTAGACCGATTAAGCCACCCCGAGTGCTTCTCTTCGATGGACCTCAAGACGGGATACTGGCAGATCGAGGTTGACGAGAGGGATCGGGAGAAGACAGCCTTCATAACCCCCGACGGACTGTATGAGTTTAAAGTCATGCCCTTCGGCCTCTGCTCAGCGCCAGCAATGTTTCAAAGAGTTATGGACACTGTGTTGGCAGAGCTCAAATGGCAGACCTTCCTCGTATATCTCGATGATGTTGTCGTGTTCTCCGCGCACTTCGATGAACACCTACGGAGACTGGAAACGGTACTCGAAGCAATTAAGTCTTCAGGACTAACACTTAAGACGGAAAAGTGCCACTTCGCTTACGAAAATCTAAAATTTCTCGGGCACATCGTTAGTGGAAGTGAAGTTCATCCTGATCCCCAGAAAACTGCAGCTATTGAACGCTTCCCGCAGCCAGCCGACAAAAAAAACCGTTCGTAGGTTTCTAGGCATTTGCGCTTATTACAGACGTTTTGTCATGGGCTTTTCTCAACTTGCCGAGCCCCTCATGCGCTTGACGCACGATGATGTACCGTTTACCTGGGAGCCAGAGCAAGCAGATGCATTCTGTAGCATCAGCAGCGTCTACAGTCGCCCCCGTTACTGGCCCACTACGACGAGAACGCCGAAACAGCAGTTCATGCCGACGCCAGCTCTGTAGAGCCTCGGCGCCGTTCTTGTTCAACACCAGAACGGACTTGAGCAAGTTATCGCCTACGCCAGCCGTTCTTTGTCTAAAGCCGGAAAGCACTACTCCACGACCGAAAGGGAATGCCTCGCCATCGTATGGGCGATTTCCAAATTTCGCCCCTAACTACATGGCAAGCCTTTCAAGGAAATCACTGATCACCACTCTTTGTGCTGGCTCGCCAGTTTAAAGGACCACTCCGGACGCCTCGCACGCTGGAGCTTGAGGTTGCAAGAGTTTGACTTCATAGTCCTACACAAGTCGGGACACAAACACTCCGACGCCGACTGCCTTTCGCGTGCACCTGTCGACCCACCACCAGAAAACACGGACGACGAAGGCACGTTCCTATGTGCGATCAGTGCGAGTACCCTCGCTCAGCAACAACGAGCTGATCCCGACCTAAACAAGCTTATCGACTACCTTGAAGGCAAAACCACCACAGTCCCAAGAATCTTCAAGCGCGGCGTATCCGCATTTTGTCTGCGAAACGACATGCTCGTAAAGACGAATTTCGCCCCTAACAAGGCACAGTACCTACTCGTGGTCCCCACAGCCCTCCGCGACGAAATCCTTCAAGCGGCGCATGACGAGCCAACATCGGGACATCTGGGATTTGCGTGTACCCTCGGCAGGATCCATGAACGCTACTTCTGGCCACGCCTCGCCACCAATGTCGCTCACTACGTACGCACTTGCCGAGAATGCCAACGCCGAAAAGCGCCGCCTACAAGACCTTCAGGACCGTTGAAGCCCATAGAGCCGCCCATACAGCTCTTCCAACAAATAGGAAGGGATTTGCTGGGTCCTTTTTCTACTTCTGCTTCCGGTAACAAATTAATTATCGTGGCTACCGACTACCTAACCAGCTTCGCCGAAACAGAGACCCTTCACAGCGGCACCTCTATGGAGGCAGCCCGATTCTTCGTGCATGCGATCCTTCTGCGACATGGTGCTCCCGAGGTCGCCATCACAGATCGAGGAACAGCCTTCACGGCCGAGATCATGCAAGCCATTCTGCACTTCAGACAAACCGCTCACCGCCGGACAACTGCCTATCACCCCCAAACAAATTTCATGACTGAGCGCCTCTACAGGACTCTGGCAGACATGCTATCAATGTATGTGGACGTCGATCATACAACGTGGGACGACATTTTACCTTATGTAACTTTCGCGTACAACACGGCAACGCAAGAGACGACAGGAATGACGCCATTCAGTCTCGTATACGAAAGAGCGGTCAAAAGTACACTGGATGCCATGCTACCGTACATTGAAGACGACGTCCATCCCGACGACGTGGATGCGTTCTTCCAACGCGCAGAAGAGGCCCGCCAGTTAGCGAAGATCCGAATCCAAGACCAGCAACAACGCGACGCCCGACGCTACAACCTTCAACGAAATGACGCACAATACCAACCTGGCGACCAAGTTTGGGCATGGACATTCATTCGCCAACGAGGTCGTAGCGAGAAACTCCTCCGTCGCTACTTCGGCCCGTACAAGGTCGTCCGCTGTCTTGGAAATTAACCTATATAAGGTCATGTCCCATGACAACTCGCCATCACGGCGACGCCGTTCGCACCCAGAAGTTGTTCATGTAGTCCGCCTCAAACCATACTACGCCAGATAGACGTTGAAAGAACGTATTTGCCCGTTCACTCCCGCGAAGCTTTACCTTCAAGCATCGGGTCGCTACTTCCTTTAAAGGGGGGATAATGCCACAGTTAACAAACGCCTCGATTGTTCGCGCATGACAGTGCGCCTCGGTCTTTTTCGGTTCTGTACGGGGTTCGCGCCTGGCGCTCTCTCGTGCCCCGCGCAATTTCGAAGAACTGCAAGCGGATCGACCGGACCGGCCCTTCGCCTTTTTCTTTTATCCTGCTTTGCAGTCCGCTCATTAAACCCTTCTTCGGTCTTAACACTGCCAACGTCTCCTTCGCCTACGTGACAATATATATATATGGGTGATTTCTTCTCAACTCAGGCACGAATTCTGGGTCGAATGTTTAATTTTTTTTAAATATACATGTTATCGAGCAATTCCTATAATAACCGAAGACGCAAACGGCAAGTTCGTCGTATTTTGTGTTCTCAAGTTATGGAGCGTTGAAGCGGCCAAGGTGGAAACTGTCGTTTTTCCAGCTTATCGGGGGTGCCATATTTCAATCCATCGCTTTTTCTTATTTTTTACGCTACATCAATATAACTGTTTGGGAACACTGTCGACATATGCTTTTTGATGCCAATTAAGTGTCTAGATCATAACATTCTTAATGTATTTTTTTTATTTGTCAAACCGCCTCTCTGCGACGATATTTGACGAAGTTAAGCAAGCTGTACTGTCTGACCTAATCAAGATATTTTTATGATCTGTACATCACCGTAAAGCTCAAATTAAGCTCGTTCTTTGGAGTATAATTTCAATATTGTGTTGTATTTATATAGTGCGCTACATGTGTCTGAAAAACGGATATTTCGAAGAACTAGCAAGTTTGGAGTCGATTTTCTAGAAACCCCCACCTTTTATTTCTTTTATTTTTTTATTCACAGTTAGGTAACATAGCAGTCTATCAGGAACTACCAACAGAAAATGTAATATATCGTTTGTATGGGCGCTAATATGACTCGAATCTCGTGCTATGGGCGTTTTGAACAGGACTTCGCACAGGCGCTCTGCTGAGCAGCATTTTGGGCCTATGTAAGGTTTTCTACTTATCGTTAGCAGTTACCTCATATCCAACCATAAACATTAATAAAACTTGGAGTAGTGTACTTAGAAAAAATTACTTAGAGGTCCGTATCCACAAGTGCGGGCACCCAGCGCTTACTTCCTCTGAATACGGGGAAATGGAGATCGTTAGAGAATTCCTCTGGGGCCTTTTGCTTTCGGCTTTGAGTTTGAAATACCGAACTTGATATGTAATTGTCATATTTTCTTATGTCAAACAGATATGCAGTGCATATACATATGTATGATTTTGTATCTGACGCTTAGGAAGTACGGTTTATTTTGTGCACGTTCGAACTATTTCGTAAAATAACGAGCATTTCTTAGCGTGTAAGGCTTCAAATGTGTTAGCCATCTGTTTAGGTTTCATTTCTATTTCAATTATTCATGTCGGATTACTTAGACATTTTCCTCTTGACCTAAGTTTGTCCGGGAGCCTAGATGTTACTGTATTAAGGTGGCGATGCAAGCGAGTTGGTTCATGACTTAGGAAAATGGAAACAGCGCGCAAAAGACGAAGACAACGAGAGAAGAGCACAGGACAAGCGCTGAACTATCAACTGAAGTTTTATTAAAAACGGCTCAAACAAGAAAACACCACACAGCCAACCAACGCCGAAAACAACCAATGGCGTGTCGCTTACCATGCGTCTATAAAATCAATCTCTTTTTTGTGTAGGTAAACCGAAGGCTGGCTGACGCAGTTCCCCGCGCCAGCTTTTTCGATAGCATGCGCCTCCAGCACCTCTCTTTGCACTTTTGTGCGCCCCTTCCCAATGATTAAGGTATTTTGGAAGACGGGGTGACACTGGCAGTCTCTGCAATGAACGTATAAGTGACCTCCGGTCATTGACCGCAGGGAATTTGCGTGCTCACGCAATCTCTCGTTGACGCAGCGTCCCGATTGTCCTATATAAACCCGTCCGCATGACAATGGAATTTTGTAGATGACACCCATAACGCAATCGACGAACTTGTTGACATGCTTAACCGTACATGACATCTTGTTACTGCTTGCCTGGTTTACGCGCGGGCAAAGTTGTGCTAATTTTTGAGGCGCCGAAAAAACCATTGGCACATTGAACCGGTTAGCCACTTTTTTTTAAATTATGTGAAACCTTATGTATATATGGGACAACCTGAGGCCTTTGTTTGGGCTTTACTTTAGGTTCCTGAGAACCGCCCTTGACTTTTTTCAAGAGTGTCTGAGAGACGCCAAGCAAAACGGACAGAGGAAATCCTGCTCCTAAAAGTCGCTTCACCTGAGCTTCATAGCTGTCAAGCATGGCATGGTGACAGGACCTGTACAGTGAAGCTTGGAGGCATGACGTGGCAATATTTCGTTTCACAAGCTTAGAGTGGGCAGAATCGTATGGTAGGATTTCCTTCTTGGTTCGCGGATTGTAACGCCAACACACATGTTGCCCAGTGAATTGCAGCCGTAAATCCAAAAACTGCAAGTACTGACCGTCTTGCAATTCGTAAGTGAACTTCAGGCCTGAAGAGCATCGCTTGAAAACGGCCATTACATCATCCACAACCTTTTGCAAAGACAATCTGCTGACACCCCTTAAAAACACCAGATAATCGTCAACATATCTGTATATCTTGCACACCTGCTGACACAAGGCCGTTTCCATAGACCTATCGAACTTCGCTAGGTAAATGTCGCATAGCACCGGAGCAACGCTCGAGCCGATGCAAATGCCCTCTCTCTGCACATAGTAGCTTCCGTCAAAAAGGACAAGGGTGGACTGCAAGTATAACATTATGAGTTCCAAAAAACCGTCAATCCCCACTCCACTGGCATTCTGGAAGGCAACAACACCATTTTCTTCAATGCACTCACGCACCGCCAGGAACAAGTCTTTGTGGGGCACAGAGTAAAAGAGTTCTTCCACATCGACTGAAAACGCCATTGAGTTGTCGGGAACGTCCTTAGTAAAGGACTCAATGAGGGACTGCGAGTTTTTGACAAGAAAGGGATCATGGAGCTCAAGAGCACTCAGATGCTTTTGCAGGTAACAGCTGACCATTTTTTGCCAAGATCCTCTCTCCGTGACAATGGCCCGAAGAGGCGTGTCAGGCTTATGGGTCTTTGCCGAAAAGAACACCTCCAAGTTACCTGTTTTACACTTTCTTATGCTGTTTTCTAACTGTGACAGCTCAAGGCTATTGCACAGTTTTAGGGCGGCACTCTTGACCTTTTTTGGTTCGAGAGGAGTTGGTCTAAAATTTTTGCAAATGGCATCACGTGCTTTTACGTCCAGTATGTCCCTTGCCAGCACCACAAAACCTCCCTCCTTGTCTGCCTGCAGCAACCCAAGGTCATTACTCTGGAAAAAGGAGACTATTTTCGCTAACATGTTCCCCGTGGGCTTAGAAGACCTTTTGTTAGCGCACCGCGCTAGACAATCCACCCCTTCTAGCGTGCACCTGTCCCTCTCCTCAGCAGGGGCTTTTGCAGACACGTCTCGCACTAAGGCTATAAGTTCATGTGGTTGCATGCGCGGTTCTACACTGTATTTTGGGCCTTTTGAAAGAGTCCTTGCGACGTCTTCAGGTACATCGACCTCACCCAAGATAGTCAACCCACCCTGGGTAGGTGTCGCTGGTCGCATCTTTTTGGGAAACCCCAGTCTGACACGCTGCCACAGAAATTCCGTCACCTGTGCCACTAGCTGCAGATGTTCTCGATGCTTGCGAAGACCTGTCGTTGCTGGATTTCCACACAGGCACAGCACCCTGAGGTAGTCATAAAGAAACCTCACTTGTCTCCAGCATTCAGAGCGTAGTATCCGGCAGATTCTCCTGGAGTGGCCGCTGGATGGTTGCAGGCAACCGAACATTCCTTGAACTTCCAGTGGTGCTTGGCCATTGTTGATGCAAAATGTGAGGTAGCGGGCACGACACGTTGTAAGGGCGATGAGGTTAACACATATGGTGGGTTGGTTGCCGTAGCCGTTAAAACAATTAAAAGAGCCTGCCGTAGAAGATATGAACTGTATTAAGGTGGCGATGCAAGCGAGTTGGTTCATGACTTAGGAAAATGGAAACAGCGCGCAAAAGACGAAGACAACGAGAGAAGAGCACAGGACAAGCGCTGAACTATCAACTGAAGTTTTATTAAAAACGGCTCAAACAAGAACATGTTAGCGAAAATAGTCTCCTTTTTCCAGAGTAATGACCTTGGGTTGCTGCAGGCAGACAAGGAGGGAGGTTTTGTGGTGCTGGCAAGGGACATACTGGACGTAAAAGCACGTGATGCCATTTGCAAAAATTTTAGACCAACTCCTCTCGAACCAAAAAAGGTCAAGAGTGCCGCCCTAAAACTGTGCAATAGCCTTGAGCTGTCACAGTTAGAAAACAGCATAAGAAAGTGTAAAACAGGTAACTTGGAGGTGTTCTTTTCGGCAAAGACCCATAAGCCTGACACGCCTCTTCGGGCCATTGTCACGGAGAGAGGATCTTGGCAAAAAATGGTCAGCTGTTACCTGCAAAAGCATCTGAGTGCTCTTGAGATCCATGATCCCTTTCTTGTCAAAAACTCGCAGTCCCTCATTGAGTCCTTTACTAAGGACGTTCCCGACAACTCAATGGCGTTTTCAGTCGATGTGGAAGAACTCTTTTACTCTGTGCCCCACAAAGACTTGTTCCTGGCGGTGCGTGAGTGCATTGAAGAAAATGGTGTTGTTGCCTTCCAGAATGCCAGTGGAGTGGGGATTGACGGTTTTTTGGAACTCATAATGTTATACTTGCAGTCCACCCTTGTCCTTTTTGACGGAAGCTACTATGTGCAGAGAGAGGGCATTTGCATCGGCTCGAGCGTTGCTCCGGTGCTATGCGACATTTACCTAGCGAAGTTCGATAGGTCTATGGAAACGGCCTTGTGTCAGCAGGTGTGCAAGATATACAGATATGTTGACGATTATCTGGTGTTTTTAAGGGGTGTCAGCAGATTGTCTTTGCAAAAGGTTGTGGATGATGTAATGGCCGTTTTCAAGCGATGCTCTTCAGGCCTGAAGTTCACTTACGAATTGCAAGACGGTCAGTACTTGCAGTTTTTGGATTTACGGCTGCAATTCACTGGGCAACATGTGTGTTGGCGTTACAATCCGCGAACCAAGAAGGAAATCCTGCCATACGATTCTGCCCACTCTAAGCTTGTGAAACGAAATATTGCCACGTCATGCCTCCAAGCTTCACTGTACAGGTCCTGTCACCATGCCATGCTTGACAGCTATGAAGCTCAGGTGAAGCGACTTTTAGGAGCAGGATTTCCTCTGTCCGTTTTGCTTGGCGTCTCTCAGACACTCTTGAAAAAAGTCAAGGGCGGTTCTCAGGAACCTAAAGTAAAGCCCAAACAAAGGCCTCAGGTTGTCCCATATATACATAAGGTTTCACATAATTTTAAAAAAGTGGCTAACCGGTTCAATGTGCCAATGGTTTTTTCGGCGCCTCAAAAATTAGCACAACTTTGCCCGCGCGGTAAACCAGGCAAGCAGTAACAAGATGTCATGTACGGTTAAGCATGTCAACAAGTTCGTCGATTGCGTTATGGGTGTCATCTACAAAATTCCATTGTCATGCGGACGGGTTTATATAGGACAATCGGGACGCTGCGTCAACGAGAGAATGCGTGAGCATGCAAATTCCCTGCGGTCAATGACAGGAGGTCACTTATACGTACATTGCAGAGACTGCCAGTGTCACCCCGTCTTCCAAAATACCTTAATCATTGGCAGGGGCGCACAAAAGTGCAGAAGAGAGGTGCTGGAGGCGCATGCTATCGAAAAAGCTGGCGCGGGGCACTGCGTCAGCCAGCCTTCGGTTTACCTGCACAAAAGAGAGATCGATTTTATAGATGCATGGTAAGCGACACGCCATTGGTTGTTTTTGGCGTTGGTTGGCTGTGTGGTGTTTTCTGTTTGAGCCGTTTTTAATAAAACTTCAGTTGATAGTCAGCGCTTGTCCTGTGCTCTTCTCTCGTTGTCTTCGTCTTTTTGCGCGCTGTTTCCATTTTCTTAAGTCATGAACCAACTCGCTTGCATCGCCACCTTAATTACGAGGGTTATTATCCCGGGGGTCACGAGGGTTACCCTCACGTGGTTCACGGAGTTGCCCTCACGAGGGTCACAAGGGTTACCCTCACGAGGGCCACATGGGGTACCCTCGCGAGGGTTTAGAGGGTTACTCTCAAGAGGGTCACGAGAGTTACCCTCGTGACGTCACACGTGAAGTCACGTGTGACGTCACAAGGGTAAAATTTTCCCACTATATTTAGCGGAAAATGTTCTTCACTAAATTTAGCGGGGAAGGAAGAGGGGCATACCCTCCCCTCTGTACCATCCTTTCCTCCTCCTCAAGAGCTGCGCTCTAATTCGGCGTTACGAAAAATTGTAAACGTCTTTAATTTTTTTTCTCAGTGTATCTTCTGATATAACATTCTTCGTGGTTAGGTATAGCTTTTCTTTTTTGGTAAGCTGGAAAATTTTAAAGTAGTATATTTTATTAGCCTTTAGCATTGTGTATTGTCTCGCAAGTTACCCTGAAAATTGTCGAGCATGCGAATTACTCGCTTTTGAAGGACTATCGTTTTTTATAGTTCGTCATAGTTGTGGTTCCCATACCAATGCACCGTATGATATTAACTTGACGATAATATAATTCCTCCTTTTAATTATGAGGTAGTAGTTTATGAACTTTATATATATACCTCCTATTGGTTTAGATAGTTCAGAACAAAGTTTCTGTATATGCGACGACCAGTTGAAGTCTTCATTGAAGCATATGCCAAGGAATTTGTTATCTTTGACCTGTTCTAATAGTATTCCTTTAAAATTAATAAATATAAGTTTTGCCTTGCGTGTTAATTGGACAAATATTATGTGTTTAGTTTTTTTTTTTTTTAAGCATTAAGTTGTAATTTGTTACGCTTAATCCAGTTAGCCAGCTTCTCCAAATATTCGTTGGCCAATATTGTAGTATATCTTTAGACCGTGATTAAAGAACGCGTGCGCGTCGTCTGCGTACATAATTAGTTCTGAGGAATCCTGCATGTTTGCCATATCATTTACATTTATAAGAAACAACTAAGGTCCCAGAATGGATCCCTGCGGCACTCCGTGTCGTACTTCTAATTTATCGGAGTCTGATTCACCTAAATGCACATATTTATATCGATTCTTTAAATAACTTTCAAGTTGTCTTAAGGCCACGCCACGTATCCCATTATATGAAGCTTAATCAGTAAGATATTGGGCTGTATTGTGTCAAAGCCTTCGTAAAGTCTAAAAACAAACCTAATGTATAAAATTTATCTTCAGTATTCCTGATAGTTTTGTCATTTATGGGAAGTAGGGCTTTTTCTGTAGTTTTTTTGCTTTTGGAATTATGTGTTGTGCCTCATTTATTATATTATACTTATAAAACAATAACTCTAATCTAGTATAAATTACATTTTCAAATATTTTGAAAAACAAAAATGGCAGAATTGAAATTGCCCGATAGTTGTACAAACTATTTTTCCCCGCCCTTAAATATGGGCTAATTTGGGCAGTCTTTAACGCGTTCGGAAATATTCCTGTTTGTAGCATTATATTTGTTATGTTTGTGAATAAGTGATGGTGAGACACGTTTCACTGGAACTGATTTAAAACCGTCAATACCGGCGGCAACGTTATTTTTTACTGTTTTAATCAGCATTTCAATTTCGATTGGCGAAGTTGGCATAAACATCATAGAATTCAGCAAAAGCTTTGTTTCGTCAAAGGCGAAATCGTCCGCGTCATTTTCTTCACTTTCAGTCACACTGACAAAATCTGCATTAATAATATTTGCAAGATCCTTCCCTTTAAACTTTTTATTATCGAAAATAATTTCATCTGTACACGCGAAAGAAGATATTTTGTTTGTGATATCATTCACTGCGTCCATATCTTTCTTGGCTCGTTTTTTTATATCATTGAACATATTCTGATTATACTCACGTTTCGCTTTTTTATATCGGCTGTTAATTAATTTATTTATTTTTTAAACCGAATCAGAAGTTGCTAGTCACATGTTTTAACGCAGTCATGGTACACAAATATTTTTTTCATTCATTCTTTTATAAAGACATTCCGTTATCCATGGCTTCCTCAATTTCTGTTGTTTTTTTTTGGATTGTATAAGGGGAAATGCATTGTCATAGAAATTTTAAAGATCTTTGAGAAGTGATTATATGCCGCATCAGGATTCGCTTCTTCATGAACGCTGCTCCAGACAGCACTGTCAATCAAGGCAGAGAAGTGGGAGAGAGTTTGTTCATTTATTTTGCGGTAAGAAAAAGTATTTTCTTTGTTCACTCTTTTATTGTCAAGGAATTTAAAAGGAATATAGGAAGGTGGTCACTAATATCACTGGAAAAAAAAACAGAACTGAAGACAGTGTCGTGTACATTTGTTATACACAAGTCGAGTAAAGAAGCACGCCCTGAAGAAATCCTGGTGGGTATTGCTATCGTATTTGTACATCGGAAGGATGTTATAATATAAGACAGTTCTGCGGCAGCAAGTTTTTCTAAGTTGATGTCAATATTTACGTCACCCATGATAATAAACGGCAGTTGGTAGGTAGCAAGAACGAAAAGCAAGTTTTTGAAAACAAAAACTTAATAGAGTTATTCATTCGTCCATACTGCTCCAGCCTGTTTAGTTCGTTTTTTTTTTCTTTGACTTTCTTTTTTAATTCTTTGATGTCGCTTTCATGTTCTTTGATTTTTTCAGTACTTCATTGTAACTATCGGACATCAACTATACCGATTTTTAAATATTCGTCGCAGTTTCTTTTATTACTACCAACTCGTCAACTAGCTGCTTTAGTGGTGCAAGTACTGTCAACATCCCCATTATTTGAGTTAGCTGTTGTTGCACGTCCGACGGCTCTTCGAATGACTTTTATCATCCTGACAGCTCCTGGTTCTTGCTTTTGATCCCAGGCACGTTTGACATTTCAAGGTTTCTTTGAACCCCGGTTTTTACTTCTGAGGGCAATTTCCGTTACACCCGCACAATTGCCAACATGTTAGCTGAACTGGCACTCGTTTACACGTCAAGACAAGCTCCTGATCTTCAATTTCCACCTTACGTGCAGACACAAATCGTTTTTGGGCATGGTGGTGAACCCTCACAGGCAGCAGTCAGCGACAGAGATTTTTAAGTCTTAACGGTAATAAAAAATGGTACAGCTCCTACCTGCAGAGTCAGCCGATTAGCGTACCGCAGATAGCCCTGTCACCCCGACTTCTCCCGCCGAAACACTGGCGCTGCTTCCTTTCATAGCCACTGCCGAGCTTGGTGTCACCTCAGCCGAGCTTGGTGTCGCCTCAAGCCGCTGTCGGCGCTGATACCGTTGTCGCCACTACTACCGCTGTTGTTTCCGTGGCTTTCCTTCTTTGGCCGGTCAAGATGGACGTCCGGCTGGCCCGGCTGTTGATGCGTAGCTTTCAGGGTGGATGGCGGAAATCTGCAGAGTCAGCAGATTAGCGTACCGCAGATAGCCATGTTTTTTGGGAACTTTGCTCTATTCCGAATTTTCTCTAGACATCGAATTAATTTAATGAGTCGTTTAGCTTTCTTTAAGTTGCATACCAAAAGATGGGACTTATTGCATAATTAAACAAATAAAAATAGTGAAAATTTTGAAGTACCTCGTTACTTTACTCTAAACCACCCGAAGTGGCTGCTTTATTTCTTGGCGATATCTCATCAGCGAACCGCCTGGACGGCACTCCTCTCAAACTCACGTCTTCCACAAAATCCACACGGCCGTCGCAGCTCTCCGGGGACTCCGTCTTCGCCGGTACAGTCCGTGTTCGCCATTCTTTACGCGCCGTTATTTATACACTTCGCTCGGTTTGGGGAAGCTCGCGCTGGTCCCCGGAAAACAAATGGAAGCTCCGGCCACATGGGGACGCGTCGACGGGCGACGATGGAGGGACATCCATCACAATCAGGACGCTTTCCGGCTGATAGCCACTCAGGAGTGGAAACTATACTTGCGTGTCACGGCCGCACCTGGGACACGGAGAAAAATAGGGAGGAGACGAAGGTCTTCGTCGCCTGATATGCCTTCGGATAAGCGACAGAGAGGCCGCGGGAAAGCCTGAAAATGATGCGCTCGCGCGCGCCCACACGCGGACGTGACGGAGCGGTTTGAGAGACGAGCTTTGTCGGACGATCAATTTCGGTGCCAAGTGAACGCAGTGAGATAAGGGTTTAATTTCGCTGAGCGGGTGGTTTTGGGGCAAACCTGAGCGAGTTCGAAGTGTGCATGTGCAGTTCGCATCAAATGGAAGAATAGTCTGGGTTTGATTTTCTAGGTAGTCTAGAACACGGTGGAAGATGAGAAAGGTGTCTCAAAAGCACCACATCGTTATGAAACAAGTGTGTCTAAAATTCGCTCGCATTTTTGGCAAATGCCGTGGTATGCGCAATATGACCGCACTCCATTTCCCCTTAAGATCAAGAGAAGCCGATGGCACAAGCCTATGGTCCAATCAAGCACTGCTGAAAGTGCAAGGTGACATCGTTTCGCGTTTTTCTGCGCGTGCTTATCCGCCGGCTGATCCAAACAATCGGAGAGTGTGCGCCGTGCCTACGTTTTCATTAATGAATTAGCATTTTAATGCGTTGGCATGAGTACCCAAATGACCGGGAAAAGCTGACGGCGTCCGTCTGCGAACGAAAACAGTGGAAAGGCAAGCGCGCCGAGTAGAGAAGTGGAGAGTAGTCAAGGTCAAAGGCGAGAGGGAGCCGACGTCACGAGGCGGAAGCCAATGTGCGTGCGGATGCTAGTCTGAATAGGCAGCAACATCAGGCAGCTAATGCCGCTGCCGTACGAACAAGACAAAAAAGCGGAAGCAGCGCCCCAAATGCGGCGCAAGAAGCGGCAAGTCGGCGCAAGTCTGCGTGCGACAGAAGCCGAGAAAAAAAATACAGGAAGATCTATTGATGGATCCTTGAAGAATTCGTTGGCATGGCCCTTGGGAAACGTCACACACGCCCCCTTTTGGGAAATGCTAACACTGACCGCGTAGCGACGTAAAAAAACAAGGCAACGAAAAATGGAGGAAGCAAAAGCAAAAGCCAAACGAGAGAGTCAAAACAGAAAATTGACGGGGTTATCGTTGTCGTTTCCTAAAGGAAGACGTGCGTGGCCTTTCCCAGGGCTCACGCTAACGCGTTTCCTAAGGATCCACAGATGAATCTCCCTTTTGTTTGTTTATTTTTTATTTCGTTTTTTTTTTGTGTGAGCTTTTAATGCGCTCGTATTTGAATAAAACAAACATTGAGAGCCTCGAGACAGCGTCCATATTGCCGCCCGCAGGGCTGAGAAAGCAACGCTCGGTCACCGGCATCTGGAAGATTCGCATTCATTCTCGCTCCAGACGTAACTTTCCACCTGCTTTGTTGTTCTCGAAAGTGCCAGTTCATCCACGCTCCAAGCGCGCGACACTCGAGCCTTCTTTGCCGAACTTTCGAGATAGTGACGCACGGTAGATAAGCAGCTACCCGCGACCTTGTCGAGTCAGTCTCGCTCGCGCTCTCTGATTCGCCGTCGAATCGCCGCCTGCCTTTCTGCTGCCCTCGACGCTCTTTCGTTTAATTATTTTGGTTGGCACAAGTTCGCCCATTAAACCTTTATTTTTCAGTTCACTGCTCGTCTTCGTGTCACCTCCATTCGTGACAATATTCACGCACAAGGTTCCAAGGTCGCATGGCACGTTACAGCGCCTGCGCGGTAGCCCTCATCCAGCAGTGCCCCTGCCGGGAGGTGCGCGAAGCCCAAGTGGAATTTTGGCCTCCACGACGAACCGATCCGCGGATGTATTGACCACGTGTAGTCAGTTTCCTCTGTGCGCCCGCCTCCCAGGAGCATCGACACGGAGGAGGGGACGACAGCGAGAATGAACCAAAATATTTCGCGACCACAGATTGCCGCCAGACGCTAACATCGCACAGTGGCACCGCCATCCAAGAGCGAAATCGATATTTGCCGCTAAGGTAGCGGTGATACCGCAAACATGAATGGTTGTGTGCCGTTGCTACGTACCGAGCGAGACAAAACAATGTGATAGGACTGGCGCAAAGGACCACAAGCCTTATTAACCTAAGGCATCACACAAGTACGGTACTGCTTGAGGAGGCTTCGGCGTAGAAGCGATGAACTCCTGACTAGCGGAGGGGCGTTTTAATTTGCCTTTACGCACCGCGTGCTCGCGCACGACACTTCCGTGCACAACAGCCGGAAGAATGATCTTGGTGGTTGAAGGACCGAATGGACGTGCAGAAAAGTTCGCGGCGGGCTAGACAAGTTTTGACGGAAGCATCTTGACACGAAACAGGAAGAGTACCGGAAACAGCAGCGCGTCAGCCGCAGAACGTTCCTGGGGATTCTTTCATGCGTCGAACCAAGAATCACGCGACAAAGCAAACAATGCGTGTTTTGTACGTACGAAAAAAAAAATACGCTCTACTGTGGCCAGACCAAGCGCTTATCAAGTCAATTCACCACCATAAATTTGCAAGTGAAAAGGCGCTCGGCTATTTTAGTCCATGCTTTCGCGGACGAGGCTCGGATCGTAAGAACGGTGACGTGATTGTCAGGTGACACACGGTCCGTGGAAGAAAATTTCCGTCATGCGATCTGTCCTTGACCTTGTTCAGACCTTGTTCAGAAGCCTCTCTCTTCTTCCACCCGGTTGTAGCACTCGATAGCTGGGCGATGCTTTGCCTAAAAATAAGATTAAATTTTGAAGATTGCAAGTTCACGGAAAATTGAATACTTTTTTCTGGTTTTTGGCGTTTAAATGATTGTGAGATCGCTACTACTCCGCTCAAAAAAGGATCTCTGCTATATCCGTTGTTAAACATTTGGGAACTTTCGTTGAAAAAAGAAAAATACCGTTCTTATATTAAAAAAAAACAAAAACAAAAAAAAGCACTATTGCTGTGTACCAGAACCAGTTTTTCCATCTTGTCAGACACAAACACAGGAACAGTCTGTTCATTACACCACAATATATTTCTCAACAAACCGTTACTCTATTTTAAAGTTTTTTGAACTGACTCAACACATACTGGTCGTTTATGTTCGGACACAAATGTTTATTATGTACCAGTGCAGCGAGTGCTAGGTAAACGTCAAGATTAAGTGCAATACAATTTAAATATTAATTTTAAGGTAGATATTGTACGCAATATAATTAGGGGTTATTCAATAATTTGTAAAGAAATGTTTAGATTGTGAGATTGAGAGAGCAGAGACAATATATTGATTTTTTTGCTAAATGAGAAAATTTGGCTTCTTAGATTTTTTAGTTTTGAATAATACGTTGTTGCTTCCTTCAAAAGTTAGAATATTAAATTATTAACACGTTTTATCAAATTATTTCCAAATTATAAAATATAAACAAAATCGGGAGGTATTCTGAAGGAACAAAACTCAGCATGGGAAGGTTCGAGATATAAGTGTAGCGTAATGTTGTTCAATACGAAATCAACAATGCCTAATGTTTGAGAAATGTAGTGGAGGAGTAAAATAAGTGGCTATTTCCCTCACACCAAGGCGCAGCTACTGTTCGTCGATTAGGAATATAATTCACGTTGCAACGTTTTCAGCACGAGTAGTTTTATTTGTAGTCGAATATTTTGTTTGACTATACTTATACAGCCTTGGAATGCAGTAATTAAGTTATCTGGAGAACGTCCCGTGACAAATTGTGTACAGTGATGTCTCGTTAATATGGACAACTCCGTTCCCGTAAAATCGTCCATAATGTGAGTTGTCCATAATAACGAGACAAAAAAGCTTGTATTTTCCCAGTTTGTCCCCGAAAGTGGTGTTCATATAGCGGGGTATCCATATTAACGGGTTCATATTAACGAGACAGGACTGTATCATGGCTAACTCTTGGTTAACGAATGGCTCAGCAAAATATAAGAGTTCCCCTCTAAACATTTTACAAACAAGCTTGCTATACAAGCTTCCAAGCCCACCCTTGAAATATTTAGCAACATTCTTATTCAGAATCTATCCACCTAATTAACGAAGTTGTGGCGCGTAAATATGGTGATAAAAAACGAAAAAACGCAGATACGCCG
>JABSTQ010002390.1:0-37979 GCA_013358835.2 Ixodes persulcatus | reverse complement strand
ACACTCACGTCACCAACTATGCTTCATTTGTATTTGATGTAATGATGTAAACGTGCTAGCGATGACGAAAAGTGAAGGAAGCTTTCCAATTTTTTTGATTCGTCATTTGATTACTCTGGTAGAACAAAGTTAAGAATAACTCCAGTTTCTTTCCTTAAAAGTAAGAAACAAATTGTGGGGGTTTTGTCCGAACAAAGACGTGGACGAATACGAGTCCTATTTCTCGTTATATCTCCATGGAATATCCACACAATATAAATATTAGCCTGAATTTTCAGTTATTGAAATCTCCGCACTGCATGAGTTGGCATGTTACACAATATCTCTAATGTATTCAAATGTTCTTCATTCAGATTATCCAACAGCAATGATGTAGATGTTTATTTAAACTCTGCCATATACCGAAAAAAGGTACCTAACGGGCGAATTAACAAGAGCTCTCAATCATGAAACTAACAAACTCACGCTTTAATGACGGGAACCAAACAAGAAAAGTTCCACTTACGCGAGATCTTACCTGGACGGAAAGTTTAACGTCAAGCAGTCACGTAATCACTATCACATATTTGAGGTTAAAAACACTAAATTATCACACGGGCACAAATGTCAAATTTCTTCATACCGCTCAGACATTAGACCAGGTCATGTAACTACGAGGGAGTTAGAGAAGATACGCAAGTCAATACAACATATGTAGATTTGTTCATTAAGGGAGATACAATATTAAGGAAGTGATAAAACAAAATCAACGACAAGCACTAATACAACAAAACAGGACTCGGGATAACGGGGATAAACATACGAGAAACGGTAAAGTATTATTGGACATTGCCTTTCCGGAGCACGTATGGCAGTTACACAGACGGGAGAACTTCATCGCCGACTGAACCTCGAGACAAGCCGTACTTCATGAAGGTCTGCCTCCATCCTTTCGTTGCAGGGGGCCAATGCTGGTTGTTCTGATCTTCAAGTGCTACAGTCTCTTCTCGATTATGGTAAATAAATGAACCAGTGTTGGCATCGCAGTTCGCGGTTCTCATGTCGGTTACTCTTAGTCTCACTACCTTCCGCCTAAGCAGGGTGTTTCAACAGACGTTTTCCAAGACACAAAAGCTGGTGCACGCTACGCCTGTTAAACCAATGAAGTATTTTTCACAATTATATTGAGCATATGAAGAATTTTTTCGATGTGCCAAACTGGCAACTTAACAAAAAAAAAAATGTGCGACTAAGGTTACTACCATTTCAAATCGCTAGCGGGCAGTTATATGAACTTTTTTAAAGTTTGGGCCGCGTTTTTTTAGAGCCAAAAAGCATTAGACACACTGCGGCTATCCTGATTCAAATGATGGAATGAGATGTCTCTCAGCATGTGGTGCAACTCTTATATTGGAGATTTCGCATACAAATAATATTTTAGAAGTTAACTAAATAATTTGTGTATTTAACCTTTTCTGCATATACCCAAAAGCAACTTGAATTTCTATATCTGGGTGTGAACAATACTATGTAGGTTGGACAAGCTTAGCGCGCACATGCTTGCTTTTTTCGTGGCCGAATTTAGATAAAACACTTTGTATATCTTACCTAAAAACGGCAAGAAGCGCCATATCAAGGCAGACTGATGACGCCCTAATAAACATTATTGAAGAGCATTTATTACACACGCCTTTAACATTCTAGTCAAGATGTCTAAAGAAACCCGCTTGGTGAAGTACAAGTTAGAGTCCCTGCTTTTCAACTATGATAATATCAAACATAAAGTCTACCATTTTGTGCGTCATTTAGAAAACCTAGGCTCTTGAAATCATATCTGTGGGTATTAAAAAAACCTGAGATGAATTGCACCTTGAATTTGTGCAATTTGAGATATTTATTTATTTATTTATTTATTTCAATACACTCAGGGCCCATAGGGCATTACAGAGGGGGCGGGGCATATAAGAATTCACTCAAACGAAAATACAAACGTAAAAGGCAGTGATTAGAACACGATCAATTCGACAAAATATTAACAAAAGTGATTAGTAAGTCCTTCTTTAAATAAATCAAGTGATGGGATAGCTGCTAAAGATGCTCGAAGGTGGTTCCACTCAGAAGACGTTCTTGGTATGAAGGAGTCGTTGTATGCTGATGTCTCACAGTGAGGAATGCCGAACTTGAAGCGATGATTAATGCGTGAAGAGATATATGCGGGGTTAAGGAATAACTTATCTTTTAGTGAAGCGTTGAAGTGATACATTTTGTAGAAAAGGCATAGACGAGATATTTTTCGCCGTAAGGAAAGAAGAGTCAGAGACATTGAGGTTTTCATAGAAGATACACTAGCGGTGCGATGATAGTTAGAATAGATAAAACGTACTCCACGATTTTGAACAGCTTCAACGTTAGTTACAAGCGTTGTATGCCCGGGGTCCCAGATTGACGAGGCGTAATCTAATTTTGATCGAACCAGAGTTTTGTACAGAAGCAATTTTAATGGTATTGGGGCTAAAGAAAAGTTTCTTTTCAGATATCCAAGCATAGATTTAGCGTTAGCGATAATATGATCAGTATGTAAT
Source organism: Ixodes persulcatus (assembly GCA_013358835.2). Taxonomy (NCBI): domain Eukaryota; kingdom Metazoa; phylum Arthropoda; class Arachnida; order Ixodida; family Ixodidae; genus Ixodes; species Ixodes persulcatus. Next base: position 35,418 of record JABSTQ010002390.1, on the reverse strand, counting down.
TTCCATGAAACGTTAGAAGTAATGTGAACACCAAGATATTTGTAAGACGTCACAGATTCCAGTAGGTTGTTAGAAATTGAGTATGGTGATGGGGACGTGCTCCGACGGGAAACCCTCATGGATTCGCATTCGTTAGTGTTAAGAGTCATTTTCCATAAGTTACACCATTCGGATACAGCACACAGGTCACATTGAAGTAGTGTTGAGTCAGAATCGTTAGTTATTTCACGATAAATTTCACAGTCATCGGCAAATAAGCTTATTGAGGATGATACACACAGTGGTAAGTCATTTATATAAATAAGGAACAAAAGAGGTCCTAAAACGGAAACTTGTGGGACACCAGAGGGAACAGGACTAAGGGAAGAATTAGTTTCATTCGCACAAACATATTGAGATCGATTAGTTAGGAAACATTTAATCCACGACAAAACATTAGGATCAATGTTAAGTTTGCTAAGTTTAAAAAGTAAGAATTTATGAGACACTTTGTCAAAAGCTTTGGCGAAATCAAGAAACACGCAGTCAACCTGGGACCCACGGTCAAGAATGGAAAGTAGGTCATTAGTGAAAGACAAAAGCTGAGTCTCACAAGGGAGAGATTTGCGAAAACCATGTTGTGAGGGTGAAAAGAAAGAATTCGAATCTAAGAAATTAACTAAATGAGAATAAATAATGTGCTCTAAAAATTTACACAGGGTGCTGGTTAGCGAAATGGGTCTGTAACTAAGAGGATTATGTTTGTTACCTGACTTGTGAAGTGGAACCACCTTCCCTTTTTTCGAATCATCCGGTAAGACACCAAGGTTGAGTGACTGCTCTAAATTGTTTGTAAGAAAAATTGACATGTAATGTTTAGTGTTCTTAAGAAATTTAGAGGTAACATTGTCAACACCACACGAGGAAGAAACTTTCAAATTATCGATCAACTTTACAATCCCGTCGTAATCAAAAGCAAGCAGATCCATGGGAAAGAATGCATAATCTGGAAAAATAGGATAATCTAAACCATCATTATCAGTAAACGCCTTGACAAAGACGTCGTTCAGAATGGATGCGCATTGAGCTTTCGGAATGTCAATACCCCCAACATCAGTGAGCGATATAGCCATTCCTTTAGGCCCGTTCATAACACTCCAATAAGCATTGACAACAGATTTATAAAGCTCCCAGCGCTCAGCGAGGCCAGACAACATTGCAGCGCGGAAAAGGCGTTTTTTCTTATTAGCAAGGCGTTTGAGAGTTACATTAAACCAGGGAGACATGTGGTTAGATACGACATTCCTACACGGAATGAATAAATTAATTAGAGAATTTACTTTGTTTTTAAACAAAGTAAATTCTCCCATCATAGGTTCTTGGCTGAAACTTTAAATACAAGATAGTTTGTTTCAGTCGGTAAGCGCTGTTTCAAGGCTAAAATAGCTTAGTTCGCCTTGAACATATTTTGGTTTCCCATTTGTAATTGAATAAACCAGGAACTGAGGGATATCAGTAAATAAAAATCTTTCAGTAGCCATAAACATGTTTTCGAGAATATATAGCAGGATTTCTATCACAGCTGCATGAATAATACCGCCATGACAGATGTTACAATGCAAACCATATGTATCCTTGAACTTGTTTTCGTTCCGTCCCGGCATCGTTAAAAATAAGCTCCGTCAGCACTAATTAGAAAGCGACGGATAAGCAAAAACATATTAAGTTGGAGTTATTCCAACGAGTAGTAAAATAAAGCCTTACTATGTAGCGTTCTAATGTTCTCATTACACCTTCTCAAATATTTTGCTGATGACAGTTTAATTGACCATCAACTAAGAACAAAAAATAAAATTTGTAGCCGAATTTATTTTACCATTAACCTACGTGTTGATTCATACCCTACAAAATGGTGCACATAGGCCAATAAAGAGCATAACACACATCGAGGCCCCTTCATAGGTTCAGTTATGCCAATATTTCACCAGCTTGCCTGCGCACTCACCTTGCTTCCAGAAGAACAATTGTTTTCTGTTTAGCGCGCAATTCAAGATCCACAAGTTGTGATATTTTATGTTTTCAAAGAATCATTTTGTATGCTCCTTTTCAAATGTATGTGACCTACCAGAAACCAAAATTAGAGACTTCAAACGATGATCAACAGTTTTTTTCTTTTTTTTAACACGGTAGTAATGACATTCTTTGCGAGCGCTACAGTTATACCCAAAAGTACCATTGCCCGAAACAGCGGGATTTTTTTCGTATTTTTATTAAGAATGTGATATTATCTTTTGATGAACATATTCAAATCTCCCGTCGCCTATTTGCTGCTCGGTACTAAATCGTAGCACATTATCTTGATTAATCGTTTTTTTGGGATAATTTAAATTCGGTACGTAGCATTCCTCACACGCTGTATTTCAAACTGCCGAAGCCCATCTCATCTCTCTCCTCAAGACTCAGTTTCAATTAGCTCAAAAATGACTTTTTAACTGTTATTTAACTTTTTATAATATATAAAGTTCTCAATCGCCATAGAGCCGTCCCATGCTAAACTCCATTCCACTTTATGTCTTACCGTAGCCAACGAAACATTCACAAGAAGCAAATCAACAAGACTGAAAAGTGCATTGTCATGGCGCTTATCGCTCTTATGTGTTTGCACTCATTGTTTAAAACCTATCACGCAAAACAATGGCAGCTACCTTTACCATTAAAATTCTATAACGCATAAAATGTATCATAGGAAGTGACGGGCTGTGTTTGGGCTTGTTGTTGCATAATACTATAAAAGGGCCAGCTGAACGTAAGAAAATTGAATATAGAGAGGTGAGACGAAATAGAAACTAGAGAGGACAGACACACCTGCAGTATGTCTGTACATATTTCTCTCTATATTCTATTCTCCTACGTTAAGCTGGCCCTATAATAGGCATATAGGAAATTTTAAATTTTGAAGTTTCCCGCTAAATATATAGTGGAAGCCTACATTCGTGTATAGTTCGCGTGAAGTCAGGTTAAGTGTTATCACTTTCCCGCAAACTTTAGTGGGAAAACTGAATTCATCTCTAGGTCAGCCGGCGTCAGTTGGCTCATCCAATTTAGCGGGAAACTCAATTGGTGCATGGGTCACGTGACATCAATTTTCCCAGCGAATGTTGCGGGGAAACTGAAGGTCTATAGTTCACGCGACATTAATCTTTCCTTCAAACTTAGCGGGGAAACTGAATTGGCGCATAGGTCCCATGAAGTCTGGTCACCCGACATCAACGAAACTGCATTGTTGAATAGGTCACACATGACTTCAATTTCTCCCGGTAAATTTGGAGGAAAATTCGCGGACGGACGGACGGACAAAAAATGTGGGATCGAGAGGGGGGAGGGGGGGTGTAATGTTAAAATGCATTTCTGCTTTCAAAGCACGGCATCTCGGTGCGATCACCCCGCGGCATTGGTTTATTCGGTGACGGGAAAAACGCAAAGGAGATGGATGCCGTGACGATGCGGATTTGGCACGGCTTGATTGTTTCCATCAGTTCGTAACGTCGGCTGCTCCTGGACTTAATCTGGAGCTGAGTATAGTTTTCTCGAATAGGCTCACTCTGCTTTAATGAGAACACATCTGAGCTGAGTATAGGTTTTCTCGAATAGGCTCACTCTGCTTTAATGAGAACACCTTAAGGCGACCGTAAAGTCAAAGTGTTTTCCATCCTCTTTTATTCCGTGGAAATTTTGAAACCAGGGGCTGGTTTCAACATTTCTGTCCGAGGTTCACCAACTGAGTAATACCTCCTTGCGTCTGAGTGGAACGAGCTGCGTGAAGTCGGAAAAAGTGGCACCGCTTGCTCACGACACTTGAGCGTTCCCGCTCCTGAACAAGAATTAAGGTATTTTCGTATTTGTCAGATTCGGTCTACGCACCATGGCCGCGTGTAACAGCGTAACACAGTATTTCGAGTCCATGCCAAAATAAATCCGGCCTATAGAGTTATAATAAATACGAGGAGAAACCGAGTTAAACGAGGAGACGAAGGCTCGCGGGGACGTCAGTACGTCGAGCTCTGGTTGGGATGATTAGTGAGCACACCTAAAGCTAGCTGCCTTTTTCTCCACTGCACTCGTCGAATGTGTTCGAATGCGCAAGCCAAGCGCCGGACGCGGGCGTGGCGCGTTCTATTGCAGTCGACGAGTGCAGTCTTGCGACTAGAATCTCCGCCTTCCCCACGGGCTCGCTAGCTTCCGCCGTTCTTTGGATCCGCGTGACTACGCGTTCTCATTTTGTGAACACGCAGGAACCTTCGAACAATATACCTATTGCTTAGTTACCTAAGCATCAAGCAGAATGCACGGATTGGTTTTCCGCGCGCCATGCGCGCACGTCTTCCCCGCATAAAAGATTCGAAGCAAATAACGCAAAGAAAGCATTGGCGAAAGCGCGTGAAATACGCAATTTGTATTAGAAAAGTTACTACTGCTGAGGAAAGCACTTGCGGCGTGTGGAACACCAATCCCTGCATTCTCCGTGATGCTTGGGTGGTTTAGCAATAGGTCTATTGAGCGTGCCTGCGTGTTTACCGGGACCAGTAAACTACCTTCCTTTCATCACCCGACCTCTTCTGTGCTCGTGGGTAAGAACGAGAGCGTGGTTACGCGGTCAGATATAGCCGCCTGACTGTTCCAACGAGTACGTAGCTCCTACCGCACTGTCAGCTTAGGGGTGAATGGCTTACAGGCTACAGGGTGAAGGGCACATCACCAGTGACGTCAACACAATCTAAAAACCGAGTCGGCCGGACAAGCAGATCCCCAGCCTTCTTGCTCTTTCGTCGAGCAAGGTCAAACCGTAAGCTTCGGCCATCGTGAACAGCCATTGACCTGAATAAATAGTTAATCCCAAATGCCTTGTCAAGGCCCCAGAACATGTCGGGCGTATCCTTGGCCTCGTCAAGTAAGAGTGTTTTTTGTAGTGAGAAAATAGGGGAATTGAGCCGAGCAAGTGCCGCTCGCGATTTGCCTCTCTGCCTTTCCATGTATCCTGTAAATGATAAAAACGTCTCTACGGTGCCCGTTGATTCGTAATTTATAAAACGAACCCGCCCTATAACATAACACATCCCAGTCACCGACATAAACATAAAAAACTGGTTTAAAAAAGGATACGGGAAAGAATAACAAAATCAGCTCCTCTCACAAAGCTCTCCACCCTTTCCAATTCTGCAGAAAGAACGTAGCAAAGGAGTTGAGTAAAGAAAAAGCGTGGTTATGTTGTTCAATCTTCCCACAGTATGAGTGACACAGAAGCGTATAATGCGACTGTTAGGAATGCACCCTCCCGGCAAAACAGGGTTCACTTCGGGCAGACGCCTTTTGTCAAGCATGGCACGAAGTCTTCACCATTGTGGAACTTTATGGTTCAACGGAGGTGACATGTTTTCAATTAGCGGCATTAATGATATATAAAGAGTTCGAAGTAAGGGAAACAGCATAAAATGGCACAAAAACGGCGCACTTGAATAAATTACTGTTTATTTTCGCCACGAACTACACCCTCCCTACATAGCACCGTTTGGAAACATATTGTATTTCTTTAAGTATCTGTATCTGTATTCCTTGATACTTTTTCGCCAATTTTGCTGAATTATCTGAGGGATATTCTGTTGCATAAATTACAAATGTATCTCAGTATCAGTATTTTTGTCCTTAAGACACAAATATTTCAGTATTTCTATTCCAGAATACTTTTTGGGTTACTACTACCCAGCCCTAGAATTCAGTACATTGATTCATTATATCATTCTTGTTATTTTAGGTACTTCGGGAAAATCAACCAATATGAAGGGCGAGACTAAGGGCGAGACAGAACTCTTCTTCAAGTACTTTGACATCTGTGAGTGTACCGTCCTTCAATTATACTCTGTGGCAATAGTTATGTACACTGCAAATGATGGCATTGCCAGACGAAGAGAGAAACGGCGAGCACTAGGAAGGCGGATGGGAGGAGAGGGCTAGGGGATAGAGGGAAAGCACTAGGAACGTAAGATAGGAGAGGAGGTTATTCTCCTCACCCGTCTTTCTATTGCTAGCCCTTTCTCCTCGCCGGGAATTGCCTTCGCCTGTACTGGGCTCAACTAGTGACCCGGAATATTGTTACTATTCTGCAGATCATGATGCTCTCGCAGATAATAAATACCTCTGGGAAAATTAATCTGTTCAGCGCTTGGACACGCAGCGCGCAACTTGCATGGACAAGGACAACAGGAAAGCGGCTGCAATTAAGCCCCGTCTGGCTCTCATAATAAGCATTACAAATGGCAGGAATTAAAATGATCTCGTGTTGCCAACTCTTTTATGATCGAAACGTAGCTCAGCTCTTATACCATGTCCACATAGTTAATATACAGGGTGATTCAAGGGGCGGCCAGGCTCTTTAAATCAACCGCAAAATTCTGTTTCTTGACCTATAGCGCTACGACTTTGTACAGCGTTGCCCACAGATGGTGTATTTTTTCTGTAAAATTTGCAAAGAGAGAACTTAACTGAGGAAAAAGTAACGAAAGAAAAAGGCTTAGCTCCTATCGAAACGCAGCGACGCCACCGCTCTTCAAACAACACGGCGCCGTTTCGCACGGGAGACAAGAGATGGCGCAACGAACGCTGCCAACGAACGGCCATACGGCGCGGAGAGCCGGCATCTTTAACAGACAATCTTTTCGACTCAAAAGCGGCACGCGTTCCACAAGCGGCGACAGTCGCAGAAACAAAGACAGGTGCGGTACCGACAATGAACTGCAAAGCAGACGACCTAAGTACCACGAAAAAAACAAAACAGTCAAAATAACCCGAAAAAACCATTTTTTAATCGATTATGTGTCCATTCAATGTGTTTTATTAGTCAGGATGATAAAATAATGCATTCCCAACTGATATGAGAAAAGCTCGCGCCGCTTTTGAGTCAAAAAGATTGTCTGCCAAAGAAAAGACGCCAGCTCTCGGCGTCGTATGCTCGTTCGTTGGCGGGAGTTGGCGTCGCGACCGCTTGCGCCATCTCTTTTCTTAAGAATTGGAATACTTAAGAATTGGGAGTATCAGTATTCCTGGTAAGGGAGGAGAGTAGAAAACGGAATATATGTACACCTGGGGGTGGGTTGTGTCTGTACACCCGCTTAGTAGGGGAGTGTAAGGAAAGGTCCACATGGGCTCCACAAAATGAGGTGAATATGTTCCCCCCCTCTTTGGGGTATGGCTTAGATACCCATGGGGGAGTCATTATGGGACAAGTCACATACAACCAAATGGGGTTAAGTACTACAAAATTGTTTAGACTTGTAACTCTCAAAATAATGTAAATTTCTGGAAACTATTTGTCGTTCATGTTCCCACATTTTATGAAGTATATTTCAGTGCAGATTTCAAACCAGTTCAAACATTTGTTGAGGGACCCTTTAATGTAACATTGTTAAGTTGATTTGTGTTTGGCAGCATACAAAAAAAAATAAAATGACACAATTTTTTTTTTAATTTAAACGGGGGAAAGTAATATTCGTAAGAACTTTGTTGTTCTATTTAGCAGCAGATAAACAAAGTCTAAAATGACAAACACGAAATACACGCAGCATCTCACAGGAAGTGGAGCTGTCGGCCGCAGGGGTGAAGTTAACTTCAATATGGAAAGGCATGTTGCCTCATTTTGCAGAGTTATCATTTGAGATTCAACATCAGCCGCAGCCATGTGGGAGGATTAAAGTAGTCAGTGTCGATCTTAGTGAAAGTAGCTGCATCAGAACGTTGTCATGAAAGCAAAAATGCCGAAATGCCTGCAAAATGTATGACCAAAGATGGGAGCAATCAATGATGATAGCGAGCTGGGAACCGCCTTAGCATTCAATGGCACACACACTCCACACTGACTGACATAAATAGAATTGCACCATACATCCGCCATCAGAGTTGGGGAAGCCTCCCTTTGAACAGGGCGGCGATGGGCCGTATTGTGCTTCCTAGCCAGCGTCATGCAGCAACAAACTCCGTAGCACACCACTTTGGATCCTCTTTTTGCCACACGATACAGCATCAGCCTGTTTTCGCAAAACTGACGCAAGGCCATACCCCCCTCTGTCAATCAAGACAGGCTCACTTACACTCGTGTGGAAATAACTTGTAGTTCTTGATATTATTCTGCTTGTTTCCAACTTTCAATTTCCGGAATGCTGTAGGCAGCTTAGTACTTTCGGCCTGCCTACCCGCCTAAACATCGAAATATTGAGATTGGTGTTTAGTTTTGTTATATACTTTCTAAATTCCTACCAGAAGTTTTCAATCGATGAGCTGGCTCTAGTAATGGCGGGTTATTCCACGCGGTTGAATGCACTGTTTAATATCTTGCTTCACATTAAATTCGCCAATTTCGGCAACTCTTCATTTCCCTCCTTTTCGAATTTTCGGCGGCTTAGAAATTATACAGTAATGAAGTTTCGTTAACTAAATTTTTAAAAAGGCTACTTTTGAAGTCGAAAAAAATGTTTGACTGATATTTGATGCAAACAAACACCCTTTTGTTTTGCAAAAACGACACTGACGAATTGTATCGAAGTCGCCGTTTCTGCCAAATGAATCGGGTTGTGCACATAATTTGGCGATAGTAAATCAGACTGAAGTCCTTATACAGCACCTTTAAAAAATTCTAACATATTTTCTCAAAAGAACCTAGAAGAAATTGTGAAGTTACGTTCAACAGGTGTCGATATGACAGCAGCAGATGCGGTACACAATATTTCCAACATGGCCACCAGAGCATCATCCGGGTCATTCGGTCCGATAAATATGATGTCAGAAGGCGTGTTTTGCAACGAGCTCGTCGGTGTTTTTGTGGTTGTGAACACGTACAGGCGTGAATTCGCTAACAATAACAATATTCTTACGACCTCAGGGGATTTAGTGACTTGTTTATTTCTCGCGAAGCATGCTGATTTTCGCTAATTCCAAATCCCGTGTTTCTGACGCCCAAATATTACCCATATACACCCTTTTTGCTAACAGGGTAGAAAGACTTGATCTGAAGTGGACGGGCTTTCTCTTGTTCTCCCTAAAGGGATGACGAATTTGGCGAGAACCCATGGTAATCTTAGTCATGAAGGAAGAACGGTAGAACAAAGGATTTTAATGGCAGACAAGCAGGTTAGCAGATTGGTGGGGAAGGTTTAGAGACGCGTGATTATACGCAGAATCAATGTGGTATAGTTAAACGTGAAACGTAATTTTTTAGAAAAAATTAAAAAGAAGGGGTGTAGATCTTTCTAGGCTAGATAACGCATGTACCGCCCGATAGAAATGTTACACTCAATGTCCCCATTCAATAATTTATCATATGATAGAAGACATACGCTTGCCAGAAGTATTCTAGCCGTCGACGCAGTATAGCAATCAAAGTGTCGTATTCACAACGCTTTGCTGGACATCAGAGTTTGGCCAGGAACTGAAAATAAAGGTGGGTTCGTTCTGCAAAACCAGGAGCTAAGGGAGGAAATGAAGTGCGTCTCAATTAAATCAGCGGAATATGACACTCGTAACAAAAAAAAAAAAAACAAACACATAAAAAAGACTGGAGCGCTACACCGCAGAAACAGCCCCGCTTTTCACGTATTCCTGATGCACGTTCAGCGATATAACTATTACTGCCTCCAACAATTAGAAATAATGTAAGTGACATGTGGCCAGTGTAATATTCACACTAGCTAGCAATTTGATCCTAAAATACGAAACACGATCTAATATTTTTATTTCTACGGAAACAAGCACTGCACAACACTGCATTAAAACACGATAAGAAAAGCCCGTCACCGATTTTTTTATTAATTCAAGATGCATCAATCCGAATACAAAGCTTCGAAGGTGTTATTTCCGAGTGAATTAGATGGGCACTTGACAGTTTCAAGTCCCCATAAAGCAGGAAATTCTGAGGCATTGTCTGTGCTTCCAACATAACCCGGGACAATGACGAACCCATGATTATGTAGAAATAGTAAGCATTAAGAGTTATAAAAAGGAAAGCATGACCGGTGGACACTTCAGCCTGCTTCAAATTGGGGCATTATTCCCATTATTCCCCAGGAACTGAAATTAGGGGGGTGTTTTAATATTTTTTTTCTTGGAGTGAAGGGGTTGGAGGGGGGTATTGAGAATAGATGAGTCGTTTCGAATTAAAGGGGTGCCTCCAAAAAACAAGGGGGGGGGGGGAGTGCAGACACCCGCCCCCTTTGAGGTTTGTAGGGAAATCACTGGGCCTGAGCCTGAGCCTGTGCCTGGGCATTATACTGAGCCTGAGCATTATACTGAGCCGCATAGTCCACGGAGCGCGCCTCTTCTCCTTGGGCAAAAGATTTGGCGCTTGCTGGAGCGGCTGCCCTGCGGGCAGTTCTTGCACCCTTTACTGCTCCGGCCACGTTGGTAACAACGATGGCGACAACTGCAACGAAAGTACGAAGTATCAAGAATAACTCGGTATTGTTGTAATACGGAGCGAAACGGGATACTCACGTTCAGTTGTATACATTATTAGTATGGATTAGTGGTTTCGGTAAATAACGGGGCACACCAAAAATAACCACTGAGCCCATTCAATCAAAATCGGAGACAACCGAACATACCTAATTAGAGCTGTTCCTGAATAAGGGAAAGGGATCATGTTTCACGGACAGAAACGTTTAGTTATTGCTTTATTCTTTATCGACCCGGAACACAGGTTTAACTGAACCGTCCTGAGGCTGCTTCTTTCTTCGGAAACCACGCAAATCGTTCCGTTTCCTTTTAGCGTCAGTGTCGGAACAGTATTCAAGCACTCGGGCCACGCACACGTTTTACGAAGAAAGAGGAATCCCATGTCCGTATTCTGATTTTATTTCCCGACATAAGCACCTATAAACACCGACATTTTTAAACGAGTTCAAAAATTGATAACGAAACACACCGAACCTAAAAAGAAAACACGCGCACACACATAAAAAACGCGTCTAAAACGAGGAAAAATAAACTGCGAAAATACGGAACCGCAATTATTTGACTGGCCGAATGCCCAGCAAAGCGCATGGGCAGGCTTCGAGCCCACACCATATGTTTTCAATTGGTGATAGGCGGAATCGCTGTGTCTTGCCAGACTTCCTTCTTTGGTTCAACATGTAAAATCCCTCGCATATTTGATTGTGGTAGTCTTGGAAAACGAAGGGAGTGGCTTCATATATGTTCGCGGTGCTTGCGTTTTTGTTGGTTCTTAAGGGCTCTTAGTGGTGAATGCCGCCAGCTCATTGACTGCGAATCAATAATATAAAAAAATGTGTGCGGAGCTCACCACGTCTTGCGTTTCGAAAGCTTTCCGCGACCGTATTGTAGTGCCGACCACTGGGTGTGATGAATACAACCTAGAAGACCAGGCCAGCGCTTGAAGTCATTGCGAGTGGTACCCTACCCCCAAGCGGCGAATGCGCTGAAGCCTCGAAGAGAATCGCCACTCGTTGTGAGACATTGCAATACGCTCTGGCGGCTATGCTTCCGGAACGAAGGCAAGCGCTGTTTGGATCCACGACTGATGACGTTTTGGGGGGAAATGATGCAGGCCGTGACTTCAGCCGGTATTGGTGTGATGCTAAATACCCGGAACAATCGTTCCAATGCGGTCTAATAAGAGTGCTTTTGGAATCGAACATCTACAACGAACTAAGTGACCGAATATTCACACTTTAAGTTTGAGCTCCAAATTATACAAGGCGCTTGGAGGAGTTTGTCGGAGACGCTGCTTTCGGGCTCACCGAATAAGATGGCGAGGACCTTTGCAGCGCTGTGCATTGTCGGCTTTAGGATCGGCAACCTAAAATGAGAATCAGAGACTGCGTGCAAGGGGAATTGTTAGTCAACAGCTGACGTTTTGACACACGTTTAAATATTTTATATATAGATTTACTAAAGTGAAGTTTAATCAGGCAGTTTCAGTATCAATTTCGATTATTTCTATTACTTGTCGGTGCAACCTTTCATCCTGTGACCACCGTGAGACGAGCGAGCGTTCGAGTGATGTTATTAAGTTCGCGGCATTAATACTCTCGTGCAAGACGATATTATGGATTCTGGTATTGCAGACTTGCCTAACGGAACCTGAGAGGATAAAAAAAGAAGCGACATGGAGGTGCATATAGAGCCGGTTCGAATGAGCTGTCAAAAATGAATCATTGGACATTTCTCTGAGGGCAGTGATTGAAAAATATTCTCCTTAAACTTTGTTTAGTATGAGTAGTCCTGCGTAAGTGCTCTGAACAGTCACGGCGATAGCATCGACAACTTATGATATCCGAATAATCATATTGTTTATCTTGAACGTGAATGTATTTTGTAGTTATGTATCTTGCACCTCATTGGAGGGACCATCCCTGATGTCTGCTCAAAAGAGTACATGATGTCATGTACTAGGACGTCACGCGACTGTGACGTCACGGCGACACGTGGCACCTCAACGGGCACAGGCCCTAATTTCGAGGGTTGGGCGAGTACGACTCAAGCTGTCATTTCTACAGAAAAAAAACAAAAACGACAGCCTAAACCATACTACGGCCTATGAAAATATCGACTAAACATTGTAACTCCTCTGTCTGGTGTGAAATTTGTTTCCGATAAATTTCGATATTTAAAAGTATGTGGCGCACATAAAGAAACCAGAGCCTAAGAAAATTATATTTCACAAGAAAAAGGCTTGATAAGGAAGAAACAAAATGTGCAATCGAGGCAGGGTCTTCAATTATATCTTACGTAACAAACCACACCTGTTCAGAAAGCCTAAATGATTTATAAGGCAAGACCTACGTGAGTGCCACTTATACGAGTATATGGCCAATTAATAGTAATAAATAATTTGGCGGGAAAATGTTTTCCATGTTCCCTCTTCTTTGCGCAGCATAGTTCCCCAAATTCGAATGGAAGCTCCAAGTGAGACATTTACATGTGCATTTGAAATTGATTGTATGTTTTAGTAATAATGTAAGTAATGCAGTTCTCTTTAGGATGATAGCAAGATTAATCTAGCCTGTAAGTAATATATTTGTTCTCCTTTCTCGCACAAATTTTATTTTCTGGTACAAGTTCACTGAAATGGATATAAATTTATATATTTGAGGAAACTAAGTGTCCCTGATACAGATAGGAATTTCGACCAAGACAGAGCAACATCAACTATACTCATAATTGCGTAGAAAAGAACATTATAGCCGCTGAGTTTGTCCGAGCACTAAGTACCCCGCAGAGTACTTGTAATAGGAAAACGCAGACGATCAAGAAACTCTAGTCGCTTCATGCATGAAACAAATAGAGATGATTTCAGAAGGACTGTTATATTAATTGCCGCATGACTTACCACAGTGATGAACGGATACTTTTTCCTTAGGTGTAACAAGTAAGCTTTGTTATGAAAAATACAGAATCACATTCTTATATGTACCCCCTGCGAAATCACCAAATGTTGTGAACAGCTGCATTTTTTTCAAACAAAAGGCATGCGTCATTGCAGAACTCCCGGCAAAAACAGAACTGTTTTCAACACAGAAAGGTTGTTATTTTGATTATACTCTGTTGTAAAAAATACTGTTTAAAAAATAAATACTAAAAATATAACAAACTTGGGCCATGTTGGCACGTGAACACCCACGTCCCAACCTATCCTTTAGTTTGTATTTGACGTAATACTTTCTAGCGATGACAAAAAATAAAGGAAGCTTTCCACTTTTCTTTTAATTCGTCATTTGCTTACTTTTGTAAGCAAAGTTAAGAATAACCACAGTTTCTTTCCTCACAAGTGAATGAAATTATGTGGCTTTGTCCGAACAACAGACATGGACGAATATGAGTCTATCTCTCGTTAAATCTCCAAGTTGGCATTGATTCACAATATATATACATGATGTATTTAAAATTTTCTTCAATTAGACTATTCAACAGCAAGGACATAGAAGTTTATTTCATATCTGCCATTACCCGAAAAAAGCTACCTTACTGGCAAATTCACAAAAGCTCTCAATCATGAGGCTCACAACCTCACGCTTAAGAGACGGGAACAATACAAGAAAAGTTTCACTCACGCTAGATTTTACCTGGACGGACAGTTTAACGTCAAGCTGTCACGTAATCACTATCACATAGTAGAGGTACGTAACATAAAACTACGAGACGGGCAGGAATGGCAAAGTTATTCATACCGCCCAGATATTGGACCGGATCATGTAACTACGAGGGAGTTAGAGAATACACGAAAGAAAATAGAGCATGTAAAAGAGTGTTTCATTAAGGAAAATAAAAATACTAATGAATTAATAAAACAAAATAAACTACAAGCACTAATACAACAAAACACGACTCGGGGATAACGGGGATAAGAATAGGAGGAACGGTCAAGTATTATTGGACATTGCCTTTCCGGAGCACGTATGGCGGTTACACAGACGGGAGAACTTCATCGCCGACTGAACCTCGAGACAAGCCGTACTTGATGAAAGACTGTTCCGAACCCTTCCTTGCAGGAGGCCAAGACTGGTTGTCCGATCTTGATGTGCTACCGCCTTGTCTCGATTATGCCAAATAAACGAACCACGGTTCGCACCGCGGTTCGCTGTTCTCATGTCGGCTACTCTTCGTCTCACTATCCTCCGCCTAAGCAGGGTGTTTCAACAGACTTTTGCCAAGACCCAAAATGCTAGTGCACGCTACGCCTGTTAAACCAAAGCAGTAGTTTTCACAATTATATCGTCTTGTGAAGAATTTTTGTCGATGTACCAATGTGGTTACATAACGATCAAAAAAGCGAGTAAGGTTACTACTGTATAAATTCGCTAGCGGCCAATTATATAAACTTTTTCTAAGTTTGTGCATCGTTTTTTTAGAGCTAAAAAGGATTAGACACACTGCGGCTATCCTGATTAAAAGGATTTCATGAGATGTTTTTCAGCACGCGCTACAACTCTTATATTGGAGGTTTCGCACTCAAAAGGGTTTTCAGAAGTTAACTAAATTATTTGTGTATTTAACCTTTTCTGCATATACCCAAAAGCATATCGAGTTGCACAATCGGGGTGGGAACAATACTATGTAGGCTGGGCAAGCTTAGCGGGGACAAGCTTACTTTATTTCGTGGCCGAATTTAGATAAAACACTTTGTATATCTTACTTGGAAACGGCAAGAAGCGCCATATCAAGGCAGACTGACGGCGCCCTAATAAACATTATTGCAGAGCATTTATTACACATGCCTTTAACATTTTAGTCATGTAGTCTATAGAAACCCGCTTGGTGAAGTACAAGTTAGAGTCCCTGCTTTTAGACTATAATAATATCAACCATCAAGCCTTCCATTTTCTGCGTCATTTAGGAAACGTAGGCTCTTCGAATCATATCTGTTGGAATTTAAAAAAAACTGAGATGAATTTCACCTCGAATTTGTGCGATTTGAGTTATGTACTATCATAGGTTCTTGGCTGAAACTTTAAATACAAGATAGTTTGTTTAAATTGATGCCCGCGGTTTCAAGGCTAAAATAGCTTAGTTCGCTTTGAACATATTTGGGTTTCCCATTTGTAATTTTATGAACCAAGAACTGAGGGATAGCAGTAAATAAAAAGCTTTCCGTAGCCATAAACATGTGTTCGAGAATATATAGCAGGATATCGATCATAGCTGCTTGAATAATACCGTCATGACAGGAGATGTTAGAAAGCAAAACATACGTGTCCTTGAAAATGTTTTCGCTCCGTCCCTGCATTGTTAAAAATAAGCTGCGTCAGCACTAACTACAGGTGCAACGGATAAGCGAAAACATATTAAGTGGGAGTCATCCCAACGCGCAGTAAAATAAAGCCTTTCTATGTTGTGTTCCTATGTTCTCATTAAACCATCTCAAATGTTTTGCTGATGACAGTTAAATTGTCATCAGCTACGAACAAAAAATCAAATTTATAGCCGAATTTATTTTACCGTTATCCTAGGTGCTGATTCGTACCATACAAAATGGTGCACATAGGCCAATAAAAAACATAACACCCCGAGGAAGGAGAAAAAAAACTTATAAGGAAAGCATGACACACATCGAGGCCCTTTCATAGGTTCAGTTATGCCAAGAATTCACCTGCTTGCCTGCGCACTCACCTTGCTTCCAGAAAACAATTTTTTTTCTGTTTAGCTCGTAGTTCAAGATCCACAAGTTGTGATATTTTATGCTTTCAAAGAATCATTTTTATATGGTCCTTTTCAAATGTCTGTGACCTACCAGAAACCAAAGTTAGAGACTTCAAGCGATGATCAACGGTCTTTTCTGAACACCATAGTAATGACATTCCTTGCGAACGCTACAGTTAAATCCAAAAGTGCCATTGCCCGAACCAGCGGGATTTTTTTCGTATTTTTATTACGAATGTGACATTATCTTTTGATGAGCATATTCAAATCTCCCGTCACTTATTTACATTTCGGTACTAAATCGTAGCACATTACCTTGATAAATCGGTTTTTATGGATGATTTAAATTCGATACGTAGCATCCCCCACGCGCTGTATTTCAAACTGCCGAAGCACATCTCACCTGTTTCCTCAAGACTCAGTTTGAAGAAGCTCACAAATGACGTTTTAACTGTTATTTAACTTTTTATACTATATTAAGTTTTCAATCGCTATAGAGCCGTCCCATGCTAAACTCCGTTCCACTTTATGTCTTACCATAGCCAACGAAACATTCACATGAAGCAAATCAACCGGAGTGAAAAGTGCATTGTCATGGCGCTTATCGCTCTTATGTGTTTGCACTCATTGTTTAAAAGCTATCACGAAAACAAAATGGCAGCGATCTTTACTTTTAAAATTCTGTTATGCAAAAAAAAAAGGTTTATAGGAAGTAATGCGCTGTATTTGGGCTAGTTGGTGCATGATACTATAATAGGGCCAGCCGAACGTAAGAAAATAGAATATAGAGAGGCGACAGGAAATAGAAAATAGAGAGGAAAGACGCACCAGCAGTATGTCTGTCTCTTTTTCTCTATATATTCTATTTTCCTACCTTAAGCTGGCCCTATATTAGGATTATAGAAATTTATTTTTGTATTTTCCCGCTAAATATAGCGGGGAAGTACATTCGTGTATGTTTCGCGTGACGTCCGGTTAAGTGACATTACTTTCTCCGCAAAATTTAGTGGTTAAACGTAATTTATGTTTAGGTCAGGCGGCGTCAGTTTGTTCGTCCAATTTAGCGAAAAACTCAATTGGTGTATGGGTCACGTGGGATCAATTTTCCCAACGAATGTTGCGGGGAAACTGAAGGTCTATACATTACGCGACATTAATCCTCCTTCAAATTTAGTGGGGAAACTGAATTGGCGCATAGGTCCCATGACGTATGATCACCCGACATCGAAGAAACTGCATTGTTGAATAGGTCACACATGACTTCAATGTCTGCCGGTAAATTTGGAGGGAAATGCGCGGACGGACGGACGGACAAAAAATGTGGGATCGAGGGAGGGGGGGGGGGGGGATAATGTTAAAATGCATTTCCGCTTTCAAAGCACGGCATCTCGGTGCGACCACGACGCGGCATTGGTTTAGTTGGTGACGGGAAATACGCAAAGGAGATGGACGCCCTAACGATGCAAATTCGGCACGTTTTGATTGTTTCCGTCGGTTCTTAACGGCGTCTGCTCGTGGACTTAATGTGGAGCTGAGTATAGTTTTCTCGAATAGGATCTCTCTACTTTAATGAGAACACCTTAAGGCGACCGGAAAGTCAGAGTGTCTTCCATCCTCTTTTATTCCGTATGGAGCGCGACAGAACAAAGAAGCTCTTCTACAGGGGCTGGTTTCACCATTTTCGTCCGAGGTTGACCGACTGAGTTATAACACCTTGCGCTTGAGTGGGACGAGCTGAGTGGAGTCGAAAAGAGGTGGCTCCGCCTCGCTCACGACACTTGAGCATTCCCGTTCCTGAACAAGAATACAGGTATTTTCGTATTTGCCAGATCCGGTCTACGCACCATGGCCGAGTGTAACAGCGTAACACAGTATTTCGAGTCCATGCCAAAATCAATCCGGCCTATAGAGTTATAATAAATACGAGGAGAAACCGAGTTAAACGAGGAGACGAAGGCTCGCGGGGACGTCAGTACGTCGAGCTCTTTCTTAAAGGACACATGCAAAGAAAACAAAAATGTTTGTTTTCTTTGCATGTGTCCTTTAAGAAAAGAAGACATGCTTTCTTTCAGCAAAGCCTTTCGACAAACCTTAAGTGAGAAGTATAATGTTTTGTGCTGAACAGCTAGTGAACAAATACAGTAATGAAACAACACGTCAAAACTTGTTGAAAAAAAATTGTTGAAATGTGTGCCATCTGTAAAATGTAGAAGATCTGTACATCGATCAGAGTGAGTTTTCAGCAGCTATATGACTAATTTTGTTCTAAGCAGCCATTTGACCATTCAGAGACCACTTGAGAAGTTGAAATGCATGGCAGCACCAAACTAGAAAGCATTCCTGATTTTCCATATTTTACAGACGCAAGGGGCAAGTTCATACTACACGTCATTTTTTAAACAAGTAATCCAGCACAAACAACACAAAAGTGGGAATAACTGCTACAATAAAGTGGAGATTTGGGCCAGTTGGTTCATTGCAAACAAAAAGCGCCGAATAAATACAGGGACACAGACGACGGGAAACAGGACAAGGCGCCTTGTCCTGTTTCCCTTTGTCTGTGTCCCTGTATTTTTTCGGCGCTTTTTGTTTTTAACAACTGCTAGTATGCATGCAGGGAACGTTAGATATTAGGGGTCAAGAGCTTGCATCAGTACGAGTCAAGGTGCGTGCACACCACACATGCTTGCTCAGGTTCTTCGCGCGAGAAGCTCTGGAGGCTTGTTTATTTTCGGTAAACGAGGGAACCCACCTGATAGTTTATGCAGGCAACTGCTTTGACGTTCTCATAAATGTCTGCATAATCGCCACCGGGGCCCGGGCTCTTGATACACGCATGCGTGAACCCGGTTACTCGAAGGAGGCGGATGATTTCGGGAGCGCCGGGGAAGTGGACGAGTCCGAGCCGTCCGAGCGACAGATGCCTTACGGTGAGACGCGTCACTCTCCCGATTGCACCGCACGCCGTCCGTTGTGAAATGTTGACAGCTAGAAACATCCTGCCAGCAAAAGTCGCAGCGTGAGGAGAAACTGTAGCTTGGGTATCAGCGGCAGCCGCCTGTTGTCGCCGTTCGGGTCAGGCGGTCAAGTCGCGGCCGAGCAGCTCCCGCGCTTTTGCCGTTCGTTGTCGCACATCCCGGTGGGATGCATTCGATCACGGAGGAATGGCCGCTTCTCTCCGCGAAAAATACCCGTCACCGAGGGCAACACCGCAATTACAGGACACAAATATTGAACGCGGCGATCCCATATGCGACATCACATCAGAGAGCCGCCACGTCGAAATGACTACGAAGTCGCGTTCAAGGTAGGTCCAACCCAGTCTTGAAATTTGGGCACTTCAAGTTCGCTTCAAGCTACGTTCAAGATCGGTTCAAGTTAAGGTGCGTTTATGAAGCGCGCTTGCTCGTCGCAAGACGGACTTGAGCAAGTTGAAGCTTGACTTCAGAGTAAGTCACATCTATGAATTCGGGGGTTAACCTCTCTGCTGTCTAGACTAATTTTGGCGACCACCATTCCATTTCTAGCATTTAAAGATTCAACGAGATGATGGTAAAATAAGCTTACCTCGAACAAACTTGAAAACTTTAGATCCTCGGACCAGTCATATACGCCTTTCCATGTGATCATGGTCTCGCCCATACCCACGCGCAGAGAGCAGGGTCAGGTGATAAGCGGGACGCGGCTGATTGTTCTCATCGGCACGTAGCTCTCGTCGCATTCTCGGCTTAAGGATGTACGGAGTATAGTGGAATTTACGACCTAATTGTTTTTAAGATTGATAAGGAAGCGTCAAAATGACGCCTGACTTTGATACTGAAATGACGTTAGAGCGTTGAATTTCATTCTTACAATTAGGACGCAAAAATGACGCCAGACCGTATAATGAAATGACGATAAAATGTAGAACTTGCGGCATGCTTTTATTTTCGGCTCACAAATGGAGGGTCAAAATGACACAAAACACAGTCAATTGAAAATGTCGGCCTGCCGTCATTTGACGATGAAAAGCTCTGAAATGAGCTGCCAGAACATTTCCCATTACTTTGACGGAAACCTTTTTACAGCGATTTTTGTCGACTTCACACACTTACGTCTAAGAATGGGGTGTATCGGAATTTCCAGGAAGTGAAGAGAGTGTGGAAAACGGAATATATGTACACCTAAGAATGGGGTTTATCGGTATTCCCAGTAACTGAGGAGAGTGTGGCAAACGGAATATACACTTAAAATTGGGAGTATCAGTATTCCCAGTAAGGGAGGAGAGTGGAAAACAGAATATATATACTTCTGGGGGTGGGGTGTGTCTGTACACCCGCTTAGTTGGGGGGGGGGGGGGGGGGGGGGCGGGGGTATAAAGAAAGATCCACATGGGCTCCACAAAATGAGGTTAATATGTTCCCATGGGGGAGTCATTATGGGACAAGTCACATACACGGAAATGGGTTTAAGTACTACAACATTTCATTCAGAATCTTGTAACTCTCAAAATAATGTTAATTTATGGAAAAATATTTGTCTTTCATGTCCCACATCCTATGAAGTATATTTCAGTGCAGATTTCAAACCAGTTCAAAGATTAATTGAGGGACCCTTTAATGTAATATTGTTAAGTTGATTTGTGTTTGGCAGCATAAAAAAAATGAAATGACGCAATTTTTTTAAAACCAGATGGGGGAGGGTAATTTTTGTAAGAACTTTGTTCTTCTACTTAGCAGCGGATAAACAAAGTCTAAAATGACAAACACAAAATACACGCAGAAGCTCACAGGAAGTGGAGCTGTCGGCCGCAGGGGTGAAGTTAACTTCAATATGGGAAGGCATGTTGCCTCATTTTGCAGAGTTACCATTGGAGATTCAGCATCAGCCGCAGCCTTGTTGGAGGTGTAAAGTAGTCAGTGTTTATGTTAGAGCAAGTAGCTGCGACAGAACGTTGTCATAAAGGCAAAAATGCCGAAATGCCTGCAAAATGTATGACCAAAGATGGGAACAATCAATGATGATAGCGAACTGGGCACCGCCTTAGCATTCAATGGCACACACACTCCACACTAACTGACACAAATGGAATTGCACCATACATCTGCCATCACAGTGGGGGAAGCCTCCCTTCGAAGAGGGCGGCGATGGGCCGTATTGTGCTTCCTAGCCAGCGTCATGCAGCAACAAACTTCGTAGCACACCACTTTGGATCCTCTTTTTGCCACACGATACAGCATCAGCCTGTTTTCGCAAAAGTGACGCAAGGCCATACCCCCCTCTGTCAATCAAGACAGGCTCACTTACACTTTTGTTGAAATAACTTGCAGTTCTTGATTTTATCCTGCTTATTTCCAACTTTCAATTTCCGGAATACTGCAGGCAGCTTAGTAACTTCGGCCTGCCTACCCGCCTGGGCATCCAAATATTGCGATTTGTATTTAGTTTTGTTATATAATTTCTAAATTCCTTCCACAAGAATTCTATCGATGAGCTGGCTCTTATAATGTCGGGTTATTCCACGCGGTTGAATGCACTGTTTAATTTCTGCAACATGCAAAACTTTAAAATCATTGCTTCGCATGAAATTCGCGCATTTTGGCAGCTCTTCCTTTTCCGCCGGTTTGAATTTTCGGGGGCTTAAAAATTTTGAAGTAAAGGAGTTTCGTTAACTAAATTTTAAAAAGGCCACTTTTGAAGTCGAAAAGAATGTTCGACTGATATTTGATGCAAAAAACAAACCTTTTTTTTTTAAAAAAACGACATCGACGAAATGTATTGCAGTCGCCGTTTCTGCCGAATGAATCGGGTTGTGCACATAAATTGGCGATAGTAAATCAGACTGAAGTCCTTATGCAGCACCTTTTAAAAGTTCTAACGTACTTTCTCAAAAAAGAACCTAGAAGAAACTGTGAAGTTACGTTCAACAGGTGTCGATATGACAGCAGCAGATGCGGTACACTATATTTCCAACATGGCCACCAGAGCATCATCCGGGTCATTCGGTCCGATAAATATGATTTCAGTAGGCGTGTTTTGCAACGAGCTCGTCGGTGCCTTGGTGGTCGTGAACACGTACATTCGTGAATTCGCGAACAATAACAATATACTTACGACCTCAGGGGATTTAGTGACTTGTTTGTTTCTCGCGGAGCATGTTCATTTTTGCTAATTGCAAATCCCGTGTTTCTGACCCCCAAATATTTCCCAAATACACCCTTTTTGCTAAGAGTGTAGAAAGACTTGATCTGAAGTGGACGGGCTTTCTCTTGTTCTCCCTAAAGGAATGACGAATTTGGCGAGAACCCTTGGTAATCTTAGTCATGAAGAAAGAACGGTAGAACAAAGGATTTTTAATGGCAGACAAGTATGTTAGCAGATTGGTGGGGAAGGTTTAGAGACGCGTGATTATACTCAGAATCAATGTGGTATAGTTAAACGTGAAACGTAATTTATAGAAAAAATTAAAAAGAAGGGGTGTCGATCTTTCTAGGCTAGATAACGCATGTACCGCCCGATAGAAATGCTACACTCAATGCCACCATGCAATACTTTATCATGTGATAGAAGACATACGCTTGCCAGAAGTATTCTAGCCGTCGTCGCAGTCTAGCAATCAAAATGTCGTATTCACAACGCTTCGCTGGACATCAGAGTTTGACCAGGGACTGAAAATAAAGGTGGGTTCGTTCTTCACAACCACGAGCTAAGGGAGGGAATGAAGTACGTCTGAATTAAATCAGCGGAATATGACACTCGTAACAAAAAAACAAAACAAAAAACTTAAAAAGACTGGAGCGCAACACCGCAGAAATAGCCCCGCTTTTTCTCGTATTCATGACGCACGTTCAGCGATATAAGTGTTACTGCCTCCAACAATTAGAAATAATGTTAGTGAAATGCGGCCGGTGTAATATTCGCACTGGTTAGCACTTTGATCCTAAAATACGAAACACGATCAAATATTTTTATTTCTACCGAAACAAGCACTACACAACACTGCATTAAGACACGATAAAAAAAGCCCGTCACCGATTTTTTTATTAATTCAAGAAGCATCAATCCGAATACAAAGCTTCGAAGGTGTTATTTCCGAGTGAATGAGATATTCACTTGACAGATTCAACTTCCCATAAAGCAGGAAACTCTGCGGCATTTTCTGCGCTTTCCAAAATGACCGGCGCTAGTGACCAACCCAGCATCAGGTAGTAATAGTAAGCCTTAAGGGTTATAAAGAGGAAAGCGAGACCAGTGTACACTACGGCCTTCTTTAAATGGGGGCATTATTGGGCGGCCGCGTGAGCCTTTGCCTGGGCATTATACGGACCCTTGGCATTATACTGAGCCTGAGCATTATGCTGAGCCGCATAGTCCACGGAGTGCGCATCTTTCCCTTGGGCAGAATGTTTGGCGATGGCTCCAGCGGCTGCCCTGCGGGCAGTTTTTCCACCATCTACTGCTCCGGCCACGTTGGTAACAACGATGGCGACAACTGCAACGAAAGTGCGAAGTATCAACAAGAACTCCTTATTGTCGTAATGGGAATCGAAACGGGATACTTACGTTCTGTTGTATACATTATTTGTATGGTTACGTGTTTTCGGTAAATAACGGGACACACCGAAAACTATCAACTGAGCCCATTATATCAAAATCGGAGACAACCGAACATATATAATTAGAGCTGTCCCTGAAGAAGGGAAAAGGATCATGTTTCACGGAAAGAAACATTTAGTCATTGCTTTATTCTTTGTCGACCCGGAACACAGGTTCAACTGAACTGTCCCGAGGCTGCTTCTTTCTTCGGAAACTACGCCCATCGTCCCGTTTACTTTTCGCGTCAGTGTCGGAACAGTATTCAAGGAATCGGTTCACGCACGCGCATTACGGAGGAAGAGGAATTCAATGTCCGTGTCCTGATTTGTTTTCCCGACATAAGCACCTATAAACACCGGCATTTTTAAATGATTTCAAAAATTTATAACGAAACACACCGAATCTAAAAAGAAAACACGCGCACACACATAAAAAACACGCTTAATCCGAGGAAAAATACACCTCGTAAACACGGAACCGCAATTATTAGACTCGGAGGATGCCCAGCAAAGCACATGGCAAGCTTCGAGCCCACACCATATGTTTTTAATTGGTGCATGGCGCAATCGCTGTGGCTTGCCTGACGTCCTTTTATGGTTCGACACGTAAACTCCTCGCTTATTTGACTTCGGTAGCCTTGGAAAACCAAGGAAGTGGCTTGATATATGTTCGCAGTCTTGCGTTTTGATTGGTTCTTCGGGGTTCTTAGCGGTGAATGCCGCCACCTCATTGGCTCATTACGTCCTGCGTTTTGTAAGCTGTCCGCGAATATATAGTAGTGTCGACCACTGGGTGTGACGAATACAACCTAAAAGACCAGGCCAGCGCATGACGTCGTTGCTAGGGGTACCCATACCCACCCCTAGCGGAGAATACGCTGAAGCCTCGGTGAGAGGCGTCTCTGGTTGTTAAACCCTGCAATACGCTCTGGCGGCGGTGCTCCCGGAACGAAGGCAAGCGCTGCTTGGATCCACGATTGATGACGTTTTTGGTGGAAATGATGCAGGCCTTGTCTTCAACGTGGTATTGGTGTAATGCTAAATGCCCGGAACAATTGTTTGAACACGGTCTAATAAGAGTGCGTTTAGAATCGATATTCTACAACGAACCGAGCGACCGAATCTTCACACTTTCAGTTTGAGCCCAACTTATACAAGGTGCTGGGAGGAGAGAATCGGAGACACAACGTTCGCACGCACCGAATAAGATGGCGAGGACCTTTGCAGCGCTGTGCATTGTCGGCTTTAGGATCGGCAACCTGAAATGAGAAAGAGAGAGTGCGTGCAAGGGGAATTGTTAGCCAACATGTGATGATTTGAAACACGTTCCAAGATTGTGCATATAGATTTACAAAAGTGCTGTTTAATCGGGTAGTTTTAGATCAATTCTGAGTACTTCTATTAGCTGTCGGTGCAACCTGACATTCTGCGATCACCGTAAGGTTAGCGAGCGTTCAAGTGATCTTATTAAGTTCGTGGCATTATTACTCTCGTTCAAGATGACATTATGGATTCTGGTATAGCAGACTTGCCTAACTGAACATGACAGGACTAACTGATAATAAAAGAAGTGACATGGAGGCGCATGAAGAACCGGTACCAATGTGCTGTCGAAAAGGAATGATTGGACATTTCTCTAAGGGCAGTGATTGAAATATTATTGTCTTGAACTTCGTTTAATATGAGTAGTCCTGTGTAAATGCTCTGGGCAGTCACGGCAATAGCATCGACAGCCTATGGTATCCAAATATATATAGGTTGTTTATATCGAAAGTGAAGGTATCTTGTAGTTATGTATCTTGCACCTCACGCGGAGGGACCATCCCAAGTTTCTTCCCAAAAGACTCCATGACGTCATATACTAGGACGTCATGTGACTGTGATATCACGGCGACACATAGCACCTCAACACACACAGGCCATAACTTCGGGGGTTGGGCGATGTACGACTGGAGCAGTCACTTCAACCGAAAAAAGACTGGCCTAAACCATACTACGGTCTATGAAAATATCGACTGAACATTGTGACTTCTTTGTCTTGTGTGAACTTTGCCCTCGATCAATTTCGAGATATAAAAATATCTCCCGGATTTAAAGAAACCAGAGTCAGAAAAAATTATCTTTTACAATATGCTTGATAAGGGGGAAAGAATTGTGCAATCGAGGCAAAGTCTTCATTTATACTTTACATTAAAGCCGCACCTGTTTCGCAGAACCTAAATCTTTTATCAGGCAAGAACCATTTGTGTGCCACTTGTATATAGTAAATTAATCGCAATGGATATTGGCGGGAAGGTGTTTTACATGTTCTGTCTTCTTTGCGCAGCGTAGTTCCCCAAATCTGAATGGAGGCTCCAAGTGAGACATTTACATGTGCATTTGAAATTGATTGTGTGTTTTAGTAATAGTGTAAGTTCCGTAGTTTTGTTTAGGATGATGGTAAGAATAATCTAGCCTGTAAGTAATATATTTGTTCTATTTCCTCGCTCAAACATGGTTTTCTGGCAAACGTTACCTCATGTGGAAAGAAATATAGGTCTTAGAGGAAAAAAAGTTTCCCTCGCAGGTATAGAAATTTCGACCAAGACAGAGCAACATCAACTATAGTCATAATTGCGTAGGTAATAACAATATAGCCACTGAGTTGGTCCGAGCCCTAGGTACCCCTATAATACATGTAATTGCAAATAGGACACGGGGAAGGAAACCCAAGTCATTTTATGCATGTAATAAACAGAGATGACTTTACAATGACTGTTATAATAATTGCCGCATGACTTACCACCGTGATGAACAGATACTTTTTCTTTAGGTGTAACAAATAAGCTTTGCATATGAAAGATGCAAAATAGCGTCCTGATATATACCCCCTGCGAAAAGCGCCCAAGTTCTGAACAGCTGCATTTTTTTCTAACAAAAGCCGTGTGTCATTCCAGAACTCCCGGCAAAAACAGAACTATTTTTAACACAGAAACGTTGTCTATTTTGATTATACTCGTTGTAAAAAAAATGCTGTTTGAAATAATAAATAATACATATATAAACGATGTAGGCTATGTAGGCACGTGTACACTCACGTCACCAACTATGCTTCAGTTTGTATTTGATGTAATACGTGCTAGCGATGACGAAAAGTGAAGGAAGCTTTCCAATTTTTTTGATTCGTCATTTGATTACTCTGGTAGACAAAGTTAAGAATAACTCCAGTTTCTTTCCTTAAAAGTAAAGAAACAAATTGTGGGGTTTTGTCCGAACAACAGACGTGGACGAATACGAGTCTATTTCTCGTTATATCTCCATGGAATATCCACACAATATAAATATTAGCCTGAATTTTCAGTTATTGAAATCTCCGCAACTGCATGAGTTGGCAATGTTACACAATATCTCTAATGTATTCAAAATGTTCTTCATTCAGATTATCCAACAGCAATGATGTAGATGTTTATTTAAACTCTGCCATATAACCGAAAAAAGGTACCTAACGGGCGAATTAACAAGAGCTCTCAATCATGAAACTAACAAACTCACGCTTTAATGACGGGAACCAAACAAGAAAAGTTCCACTTACGCGAGATCTTACCTGGACGGAAAGTTTAACGTCAAGCAGTCACGTAATCACTATCACATATTTGAGGTTAAAAACATTAAATTATCACACGGGCACAAATGTCAAATTTCTTCATACCGCTCAGACATTAGACCAGGTCATGTAACTACGAGGGAGTTAGAGAAGATACGCAAGTCAATACAACATATGTAGATTTGTTCATTAAGGGAGATACAAATATTAAGGAAGTGATAAAACAAAATCAACGACAAGCACTAATACAACAAAACAGGACTCAGGGATAACGGGGATAAACATACGAGAAACGGTAAAGTATTATTGGACATTGCCTTTCCGGAGCACGTATGGCGGTTACACAGACGGGAGAACTTCATCGCCGACTGAACCTCGAGACAAGCCGTACTTCATGAAGGACTGCCTCCATCCTTTCGTTGCAGGGGGCCAAGGCTGGTTGTTCTGATCTTCAAGTGCTACAGTCTCTTCTCGATTATGGTAAATAAATGAACCAGTGTTGGCATCGCAGTTCGCGGTTCTCATGTCGGTTACTCTTAGTCTCACTACCTTCCGCCTAAGCAGGGTGTTTCAACAGACGTTTGCCAAGACACAAAAAGCTAGTGCACGCTACGCCTGTTAAACCAATGAAGTATTTTTCACAATTATATTGAGCATATGAAGAATTTTTTCGATGTGCCAAACTGGCAACTTAACAAAACAAAAAAAAAACTTGCGACTAAGGTTACTACCATTTCAATTCGCTAGCGGGCAGTTATATGAACTTTTTTAAAGTTTGGGCCGCGTTTTTTTAGAGCCAAAAAGCATTAGACACACTACGGCTATCCTGATTAAAATGATGAAATGAGATGTCTCTCAGCATGTGGTACAACTCTTATATTGGAGATTTCGCATACAAATAATATTTTAGAAGATAACTAAATAATTTGTGTATTTAACCTTTTCTGCATATACCCAAAAGCAACTTGAATTTCTATATCTGGGTGTGAACAATACTATGTAGGTTGGACAAGCTTAGCGCGCACATGCTTGCTTTTTTTCGTGGCCGAATTTAGATAAAACACTTTGTATATCTTACCTAAAAACGGCAAGAAGCGCCATATCAAGGCAGACTGACGACGCCCTAATAAACATTATTGAAGAGCATTTATTACACACGCCTTTAACATTCTAGTCAAGATGTCTAAAGAAACCCGCTTGGTGAAGTACAAGTTAGAGTCCCTGCTTTTCAACTATGATAATATCAAACATAAAGTCTACCATTTTGTGCGTCATTTAGAAAACCTAGGCTCTTGAAATCATATCTGTGGGTATTAAAAAAAACTGAGATGAATTGCACCTTCAATTTGTGCAATTTGAGATATTTATTTATTTATTTATTTATTTATTTCAATACACTCGGGGCCCATAGGGCATTACAGAGGGGGCGGGGCATATAAGAATTCACTCAAACGAAAATACAAATGTAAAAGGCAGTGATTAGAACACAATCAATTCGACAAAATATTAACAAAAGTGATTAGTAAGTCCTTCTTTAAATAAATCAAGTGATGGGATAGCTGCTAAAGATGCTCGAAGGTGGTTCCACTCAGAAGGCGTTCAATTGGTATGAAGGAGTCGTTGTATGCTGATGTCTCACAGTGAGGAATGCCGAACTTGAAACGATGATTAATGCGTGAAGAGATATATGCGGGGTTAAGGAATAACTTATCTTTTAGTGAAGCGTTGAAGTGATACATTTTGTAGAAGAGGCATAGACGAGATATTTTTCGCCGTAAGGAAAGAAGAGGCAGGGACATTGAGGTTTTCATAGAAGATACACTAGCGGTGCGATGATAGTTAGAATAGATAAAACGTACTCCACGATTTTGAACAGCTTCAACGTTAGTCACAAGCGTTGTATGCCCGGGGTCCCAGATTGACGAGGCGTAATCTAATTTTGATCGAACCAGAGTTTTGTACAGAAGCAATTTTAATGATATTGGGGCTAAAGAGAAGTTTCTTTTCAGATATCCAAGCATAGAGTTAGCGTTAGCGATAATATGATCAGTATGTAATTTCCATGAAACGTTAGAAGTAATGTGAACACCAAGATATTTGTAAGACGTCACAGATTCCAGTAGGTTGTTAGAAATTGAGTATGGTGATGGGGACGTGCTCCGACGGGAAACCCTCATGGATTCGCATTCGTTAGTGTTAAGAGTCATTTTCCATAAGTTACACCATTCGGATACAGCACACAGGTCACATTGAAGTAGTGTTGCGTCAGAATCGTTAGTTATTTCACGATAAATTTCACAGTCATCGGCAAATAAGCTTATTGAGGATGATACACACAGTGGTAAGTCATTTATATAAATAAGGAACAAAAGAGGTCCTAAAACGGAAACTTGTGGGACACCAGAGGTAACAGGACTAAGGGAAGAATTAGTTTCATTCGCACAAACATATTGAGATCGATTAGTTAGGAAACATTTAATCCACGACAAAACATTAGGATCAATGTTAAGTTTGCTAAGTTTAAAAAGTAAGAATTTAGGAGACACTTTGTCAAAAGCTTTGGCGAAATCAAGAAACACGCAGTCAACCTGGGACCCACGGTCAAGAATGGAAAGTAGGTCATTAGTGAAAGACAAAAGCTGAGTCTCACAAGAGAGAGATTTGCGAAAACTATGTTGTGAGGGTGAAAAGAAAGAATTCGAATCTAAGAAATTAACTAAATGAGAATAAATAATGTGCTCTAAAAATTTACACGGGGTGCTGGTTAGCGAAATGGGTCTGTAATTAAGAGGATTATGTTTGTTACCTGACTTGTGAAGTGGGACCACCTTCCATTTTTTCCAATCATCCGGTAAGACACCAAGGTTGAGTGACTGCTCTAAATTTTTTGTAAGAAAAATTGACATGTAATGTTTAGTGTTCTTAAGAAATTTAGAGGTAATATTGTCAACACCACACGAGGAAGAATCTTTCAAATTATCGATCAACTTTACAATCCCGTCGTAATCAAAAGCAAGCAGATCCATGGGAAAGAATGCATAATCTGGAAATATAGGATAATCTAAACCATCATTATCAGTAAACGCCTTGACAAAGACGTCGTTCAGAATGGATGCACATTGAGCTTTCGGAATGTCAATACCCCCAACATCAGTGAGCGATATAGCCATTCCTTTAGGCCCGTTCATAACACTCCAATAAGCATTGACAACAGATTTATAAAGCTCCCAGCGCTCAGCGAGGCCAGACTACATTGCAACGCGGAAAAGGCGTTTTTTCTTATTAGCAAGGCGTTTAAGAGTTACATTAAACCAGGGAGACATGTGGTTAGATACGATATTCCTACACGGAATAAATAAATTAATTAGAGAATTTACTTTGTTTTTAAACAAAGTAAATTCTCCCATCATCGGTTCTTGGCTGAAACTTTAATTACAAGATAGTTTGTTTCAGTCGGTAAGCGTTTTTTCAAGGCTAAAATAGCTTAGTTCGCCTTGAACATATTTTGGATTCCCATTTGTAATTGAATAAACCAGGAACTGAGGGATATCAGTAAATAAAAATCTTTCAGTAGCCATAAACATGTTTTCGAGAATATATAGCAGGATTTCTATCACAGCTGCATGAATAATACCGCCATGACAGATGTTACAAAGCAAACCATATGTATCCTTGAACTTGTTTTCGTTCCGTCCCGGCATCGTTAAAAATAAGCTCCGGCAGCACTAATTAGAAAGCGACGGATAAGCAAAAACATATTAAGTTGGAGTTATTCCAACGAGTAGTAAAATAAAGCCTTACTATGTAGCGTTCTTATGTTCTCATTACACGTTCTCAAATATTTTGCTGATGACAGTTAAATTGACCATCAACTAAGAACAAAAAATAAAATTTGTAGCCGAATTTATTTTACCATTAACCTACGTGTTGATTCATACCCTACAAAATGGTGCACATAGGCCAATAAAGAACATAACAATCCGAGGAAGGAGAAAAAAAAACCTATAAGCAAAGGATGACACACATCGAGGCCCTTTCATAGGTTCAGTTATGCCAATATTTCACCAGCTTGCCTGCGCACTCACCGTGCTTCCAGAAGAACAATTGTTTTCTGTTTAGCGCGCAATTCAAGATCCACAAGTTGTGATATTTTATGTTTTCAAAGAATCATTTTTGTATGCTCCTTTTCAAATGTATGTGACCTACCAGAAACCAAAATTAGAGACTTCAAGCGATGATCAACAGTTTTTTTTCTTTTTTTTAACACGGTAGTAATGACATTCTTTGCGAGCGCTACAGTTATACCCAAAAGTACCATTGCCCGAAACAGCGGGATTTTTTTCGTATTTTTATTAAGAATGTGATATTATCTTTTGATGAACATATTCAAATCTCCCGTCGCCTATTTGCTGCTCGGTACTAAATCGTAGCACATTATCTTGATTAATCGTTTTTTTGGGATAATTTAAATTCGGTACGTAGCATTCCTCACACGCTGTATTTCAAACTGCCGAAGCCCATCTCATCTCTCTCCTCAAGACTCAGTTTCAATTAGCTCAAAAATGACTTTTTAACTGTTATTTAACTTTTTATAATATATAAAGTTCTCAATCGCCATAGAGCCGTCCCATGCTAAACTCCATTCCACTTTATGTCTTACCATAGCCAACGAAACATTCACAAGAAGCAAATCAACCAGACTGAAAAGTGCATTGTCATGGCGCTTATCGCTCTTATGTGTTTGCACTCATTGTTTAAAACCTATCACGCAAAACAATGACAGCTACCTTTACCTTTAAAATTCTATAACGCATAAAATGTATCATAGGAAGTGACGGGCTGTGTTTGGGCTTGTTGCATAATACTATAAAAGGGCCAGCTGAACGTAAGAAAATTGAATATAGAGAGGTGAGACGAAATAGAAACTAGAGAGGACAGACACACCTGTAGTATGTCTGTACATATTTCTCTCTATATTCTATTCTCCTACGTTAAGCTGGCCCTATAATAGGCATATAGGAAATTTTAAATTTTGAAGTTTCCCGCTAAATATATAGTGGAAGCCTACATTCGTGTATAGTTCGCGTGAAGTCAGGTTAAGTGTTATCACTTTCCCGCAAACTTTAGTGGGAAAACTGAATTCATCTCTAGGTCAGCCGGCGTCAGTTGGCTCATCCAATTTAGCGGGAAACTCAATTGGTGCATGGGTCACGTGACATCAATTTTCCCAGCGAATGTTGCGGGGAAACTGAAGGTCTATAGTTCACGCGACATTAATCTTTCCTTCAAACTTAGCGGGGAAACTGAATTGGCGCATAGGTCCCATGAAGTCTGGTCACCCGACATCAACGAAACTGCATTGTTGAATAGGTCACACATGACTTCAATTTCTCCCGGTAAATTTGGAGGAAAATGCGCGGAGGGACGGACGGACAAAAAATGTGGGATCGAGAGGGGGGAGGGGGGTGTAATGTTAAAATGCATTTCTGCTTTCAAAGCACGGCATCTCGGTGCGATCACCCCGCGGCATTGGTTTATTCGGTGACGGGAAAAACGCAAAGGAGATGGACGCCGTGACGATGCGGATTTGGCACGGCTTGATTGTTTCCATCGGTTCGTAACGTCGGCTGCTCCTGGACTTAATCTGGAGCTGAGTATAGTTTTCTCGAATAGGCTCACTCTGCTTTAATGAGAACACCTTAATGGGATACTTCAACGAAATTTGAAATATTCCCGTCGTGTATAAAAATAGGTTGAATATGATCCACTATATCCGTAAATGACAATCGCACGTTTGTATTTTGAGCCTGGTGGCTGTATTTTTCGTTATAAACGGCAAACTCTGCAAGCGCTCGGAAAAGGCCCAGCGGAGTGTGACGTAGGTCGTCTCAGGCAACCGATTGGTCTCGGGACGAGCAAAGCTACGGCAAGGCTGATGTCGAGAGGATGGCCTCGTCGTTCCAGCCACCGAAGCGGCTGCTTTTGTACGAATTTGAGTGACGAGTTAATCTTCTATAATCTTGTAGGGGGACAATAGCGACTTCTGCGACACACAAAAGGCATTCTCGGGAAGAGGGGAGTTCCTCCGTCCTCTCTTCTCTCGTCGTGGCCGGAGGCGAGACAACCTCCGTCACTAGCTGTCAAGGTTCCTAGATGGGCATTTCAAACGACGCTTTAGCGACATCCGCCAGGTGCTCTTTGCTAATCGTTTAATTCGTTTTAAAATTCTTTTTCGAGACTTTTTTAACAAGATATTGGTGTGTTCGATGTGATACTGCTCCTTTGAACACATATAGACCAAAAAATGAGCGCCGAAATTTCGTTGTAGTATCCCTTTAAGGCGACCGTAAAGTCAAAGTGTTTTCCATCCTCTTTTATTCCGTGGAAATGTTGAAACCGGGGGCTGGTTTCAACATTTCTGTCCGAGGTTCACCAACTGAGTAATACCTCCTTGCGTCTGAGTGGAACGAGCTGCGTGAAGTCGGAAAAAGTGGCACCGCTTGCTCACGACACTTGAGCGTTCCCGCTCCTGAACAAAAATTAAGGTATTTTCGTATTTGTCAGATTCTGTCTACGCACCATGGCCGCGTGTAACAGCGTAACACAGTATTTCGAGTCCGTGCCAAAATAAATCCGGCCTATAGAGTTATAATAGATACGAGGAGAAACCGAGTTAAACGAGGAGACGAAGGCTCGCGGGGAGGTCAGTACGTCGAGCTCTGGTTGGGATGATTAGTGAGCACACCTAAAGCTAGCTGCCTTTTTCTCCACTGCACTCGTTGAATGTGTTCGAATGCGCAAGCCAAGCGCCGGACGCGGGCGTGGCGCGTTCTATTGCAGTCGACGAGTGCAGTCTTGCGACTAGAATCACCGCCTTCCCCACGGGCTCGCTAGCTTCCGCCGTTCTTTGGATCCGCGTGACTACGCGTTCTCATTTTGTGAACACGCAGGAACCTTCGAACAATATACCTATTGCTTAGTTACCTAAGCATCAAGCAGAATGCACGGATTGGTTTTCCGCGCGCCATACGCGCACGTCTTCCCCGCATAAAAGATTCGAAGCAAATAACGCAAAGAAAGCATTGGCGAAAGCGCGTGAAATACGCAATTTGTATTAGAAAAGTTACTACTGCTGAGAAAGCACTTGCGGCGTGTGGAACACCAATCCCTGCATTCTCCGTGATGCTTGGGTGGTTTAGCACTAGGTCTATTGAGCGTGCCTGCGTGTTTACCGGGACCAGTAAACTACCTTCCTTTCATCACCCCGACCTCTTCTGTGCTCGTGGGTAAGAACGAGAGCGTGGTTACGCGGTCAGATATAGCCGCCTGACTGTTCCAACGAGTACGTAGCTCCTACCGCACTGTCAGCTTAGGGGTGAATGGCTTACAGGCTACAGGGTGAAGGGCACATCACAGTGACGTCAACACAATCTAAAAACCGAGTCGGCCGGACAAGCAGATTCCCAGCCTTCTTGCTCTTTCGTCGAGCAAGGTCAAACCGTAAGCTTCGGCCATCGTGAACAGCCATTGACCTGAATAAATAGTTAATCCCAAATGCCTTGTCAAGGCCCCAGAACATGTCGGGCGTATCCTTGGCCTCGTCAAGTAAGAGTGTTTTTTGTAGTGAGAAAATAGGGGAATTGAGCCGAGCAAGTGCCGCTCGCGATTTGCCTCTCTGCCTTTCCATGTATCCCTGTAAATGATAAAAACGTCTCTACGGTGCCCGTTGATTCGTAATTTATAAAACGAACCCGCCCTATAACATAACACATCCCAGTCACCGACATAAACATAAAAAACTGGTTTAAAAAAGGATACGGGAAAGAATAACAAAATCAGCTCCTCTCACAAAGCTCTCCACCCTTTCCAATTCTGCAGAAAGAACGTAGCAAAGGAGTTGAGTAAAGAAAAAAGCGTGGTTATGTTGTTCAATCTTCCCACAGTATGAGTGACACAGAAGCGTATAATGCGACTGTTAGGAATGCAACCTCCCGGCAAAACAGGGTTCACTTCGGGCAGACGCCTTTTGTCAAGCATGGCACGAAGTCTGCACCATTGTGGAACTTTATGGTTCAACGGAGGTGA
>JABSTQ010002389.1:0-45266 GCA_013358835.2 Ixodes persulcatus | reverse complement strand
TTTTTAAATAGCTAAAGTACGTATCAAAGACCACATAAGGAAAACACTGAGTTTTCACGGAGGGCCAAGAAAACCCCGATTATTTTTTTTGTAGTCAGTAGCACGTACATTAGCTTTTTTTAATAAGTTGTACCACACGGCTATCAAGCCCCTCGTGAAATTAGGGGCCGTCTGTTCGACAATAGGGCGCTGTACGTCGAATTGAAGTTTTGGGGTGTATTATATGGGACAAAGGGTGTACAGTACACCCTTTGCCGCTTGTCTCTTCAGGTTGATTCAGGGCAACAGGTCATTCGTTGTACATTCGGGTCACGACAAAAGCCACTCTTTTGGTTTCCAGTTTGGGCCATGCGATTTGTGATTTAGAGAAAGGAAAGGGTACGTTTTAGAAACAGTGAAAGCTATGAACTATAGGGATTGTATAAAATTGGGAAGAGGGGCATTTCAAACTCTCTATTACCTCCTTAACCACTCCACCTCGCGCGGCGGCGGGCTAGATTGATGGAATAGGATGGGATGACTACGGGCTTCCTAGCGACTACCCCCGGGAGTTTATTGATTTTAAGGTATCGGCGTTTATCGAAGCGCCACTTGGGTGTGACTTTTGGCGTGGATAAATTAGTATTGCCAATGGCAATGGCACCAACGCCAAATTCAGCTGAAGATATTTCAATTCATACAAAGCGCGTTTATTTTTTATCTGGCATACGTTTACATTCGGTTATTTATTTATTGATTTTTAATAGGAAACACAGCAAAATTAAACTTCGAATTTCGGAGAATTGGGAATCAAAAAAATATAAACTCCGATAAACTTTGAATCTTGGGGGAAAAAAAATAAACTCCGAAAAACACCCTCCGAATTTCACGAAAAATCAACTCCGAAAACACGGAGCCCTACCCATAACGCTCTAGCTTATTCAGCAAAATGGTGTGATCTACGCGATAATAGGCTTTTTTAATGTTGAGAAATAGACCTATGGTAATCTGACCCTTATCGAGAGCTTTGTTTATTATCTTGGTTACAGAATAAACTGCGGTGTTAGTAGAATAATTTTTGCGAAAGCCATGCTGCTGTGATGCCAGTATTTGGTATTTTTCAATAAATTCTATTATTCTATTAGCTATAAATATTTCAAACAAAATATCAATGGCGGGTAAAATTGTAATTGGGCAATAATTTTCAACAGAGTTGAAATCATCACCTTTATGAAAGCCGCCTCGGTGGCTCCGAGGCGAGAGCGCTGGCCTACGGATCCCCATGTGGCGGGTTCGAATCCCGGCCGAGGTGCCCGCAATCTGACGGAGGCTTATTGCGGAGGAGGCGCCGTGTAACCGAGCTTTCGGTTGCACGTCAAAAGATCCCCAGGTGGTCCAAATTAATCCTCAGTCCTCCGCTGGGGCGTGCCAGATGCCCGTCGTTGGTTTGGCACGTAAAACAACCAAATTTGACTTTTTTGATCACCTTTATGAATAGACAGAACCCTACCAACTTCAAATTCAGCTGAAAAAACTCCACTGAAAAATGACTGATCAAATATTTTTTGTAATGGTTCACTCAAGATATCGATATTGGCCTTCAGTACATTAACAGATATCTCATCACGCCTTACAGCTTTGTTCGAGGACATTTCTTTAGTGATATGAATAATTTTGTTCTCTAGTTATTTCTTTAAAGACAAAGCTGTTATTCAAAGGCGTAGGCAAAAAACATCATCATTATAACCAACACTATACTCTGTTTCACCTTATGTTGTACCGCAGGAAAGGCTACAAGCGCGAGCTCCTTGCTCTAGGGCACATCTCGGCGGCACAAGCTCTCGTGCGTCAAGAGCAGCTCCCAACGCTATGAGCTCGCGATTCTAGCCTTCTCTGCGGTACAACATAAGGTGAAACGGAGTTTGGGCCTAATTTTGCTGCTTAGGTTATTAAAAACAATTATTGAATTTTTCTGCAAGAACTGCCTTACTATAATTTAGAGCGCAGAGATCAGGTACTACGTCACATTTCTGGGACGATTTCGTAACAGAATTAACGAGGTTCCATATTTCTTTCGAATTTCCTTTTGCTTTCAAGATGCGGTTGCTGTAATACTTCCTTTTTGTTTGCGCATTCAGGCAAGTGATAGGTTGCGTGTAACTTTGTATTGATCTTTGTAGTACCTACTCTTCCTATTTTCCCTCATCTTTTGTTGCAAGTGTTCCGTTAGTTTTATTACATCCAGTATTTCTGGGGTCAATGGCTCACGCTGTTCGCTCGGCGTTGCCTGCAGGTTCCCAGGAAGAAGCGGGAGTTCCTGAAGCGGTGCTTCCCACAACTTCAGGACCGCAACTTTGCAAACTCTCGGGACCTGTCCTTCGAAGAGCACATCCTCCGCGAGACCGAGGGCAGGGGTGAGTCGGCGTTTTGCGTTTGCCCCACACTGAGACCCCGGGACTCGACGGCCCTACCGTTTCCCGCGTTCACCGGACGAAAATACGGTGCGAGAGGAACGGCTAGATCTGGGGACTCGTGAGAGTGGGTCAAGAACCCTCTCGTACACGCCCAGGAGTGGACCTAGTGCTGAACTCGCTGGCCGAGGAGAAGCTGCAGGCAAGCGTGTGCTGCCTGGCCACCCACGGCCGCTTCCTGGAGATCGGCAAGTTCGACCTGTCTCAGAACAACGTCCTGGGCATGGCGGTGTTCCTGAAGAACGTCAGCTTCCACGGCATCCTGCTTGACGCCCTGTTCGGGGACGACCCACGGGTGGCGGCGGACAAGCGCCGGGTGGCCCAGCTGGTGCGCGAGGGCATCGCATCGGGCGCCGTGCGTCCCCTGGACGCCGTCCGCTTTGCCCGGGACCGCGTCGAGGAGGCCTTCCGCTTCATGGCCTCCGGGAAGCACATGGGCAAGGTGGTGCTCGAGGTAGGTGCCTCACGTCGCTCGCCAGATCGTTCTGGCCAGTGTTACCGTGGCACTTCCTTCCTCGTAAGACCGTCCCATTTGTGGCACGAAGACTGTCTTCTGACACGTTTTAAGCATACATATGAAGCAAACATACCTGCAACAAACTTGAGCCTTGTCAGCAGATAATTCTGCTGTCCTGTCTGCAGCGAGTGTCGTTTTGCACTCGGTAGCAAGCAGTCACAGTTGTGACAGCTTGTGACCGGGTGCAGGGTGACCTCCCACCCTATCATACGAGAGGACAGCTGGCGCCATATATGAGGTAACCCTCGAACTGCGTTTTACTATACTCCGTTTCACCTTATGTTGTACCGCAGCGAAGGCTAGAAGCGCGAGCTCACAGCGTTGGCAACTGCCCTTGGTGCACGAGTGCTTGTGCCGCCAAGATGTGCCCTAGAGCAAGGAGCTCGCGCTTGTAGCCTTTCCTGCGGTACAACACAAGGTAAACAGAGTATAGAGCGAAGGCCTCGCAGCATCTGCGAGGTCAAATGTGCATATACTACGTACGTGAAATGGTTGTTTATAACACTGCCAAAAGCTCTTCCAATCAATGCGGAGGACAAGTTTGTCTGCTTCTATTACAGGGGTCGTAGAGACGTCAGAACGCCAAGCTCTGATTGGCTCTGATTGGAAGTATAGTGGGTAGACCTCAATGCTAGCTGCCTTCAGGTCTACCCACTATCCTTCGATCAGAGCCAATCAGAGCTCGGCGTTCTGACGTCACAACAACCCTCGCAAAAAAAGCAGACGAACTTGCGCTCCATATAGTGAAAGAATGAAGCGCGAAAAAAGAAGAAATATAATACAATCGCGTGTGTTTCACGGCTAGGTGATAGATGGCTGCACTGTGCTCTCTCGACGTTAGAGAGCCTACATTGCAGAGAGTTTCCAACTGCTCGATCGGGGTCACGTGGTTTATTTTTTCATTACGAGCTGCGAGGAGAAGACGAAAGCGTAGGTCGTCTGCAAGCGTCTCTGCCTTTCCACCTACTTTCCTCCCTGCCACGCGAAACCATGGCGCATGTGCACTTGCGATCAATCTCCGCCATTAAATTGCAAACGCTCCCCTCAGTTTCAGATGGACCCTCTACTTATAGGTTCTATTCTCGTCATAAGAGATCACGTGAGGTGGTAATCACTTGATAGTAATTAGTGTGTGTGAACCGACCTTTACACTGCACAGCAGTGCACAGTGCGCTCAGCTGCAACCAGACTTGAGTGTGTGAACTACCTATAGAGTGAATTCGGAAGATCGCCATTCTGTCGCGTCTTGATACGCCCTGGAGCGCTGCCATTTCCTTCGTCACCCGACTTGTTTCTTCCACGTTCGGCGGACGGTCGAAGGCGCTGCTGACCTCATCCAAGTAAAACTCCTTGATGTGCCAAAAACTCTCTGAGCGTCAAAATTGCCAGTGCGCGTGGCCCGTGCCTCGTGTGGCGAAAGGAAATGGCGGTGGAGCTCTGAAGTGAGCAGCCCTTGGATGCGAATGGCGACTGAGCACTCGTTGAGGGCGCGCGATTAGAGCGACAATAATAATAATAATTTTTAATTTTCTTTCTGCCCCGGAACAACCTCGCAATTTTAGGTACTTGAAAACAATTATATTCGGTACTCGAAAGAAAGGGGAAGCGTGAATTTCGCCAAGGGACCTTACGACCAAACGCGTCCTCTGCCAGGTGCGGCCCGAGGAGGCCCAGCGGCAGACGGTGACGGCCACGCCCCTCTTGGTGGAGGCCCACACGCGCACTTGCTTCTTTGAGGAAAAGAGCTATGTGGTGGCCGGGGGCCTGGGCGGCTTTGGCCTGGAGCTGGCCGACTGGATGGTGGCCCGGGGCTGCCGTAGGCTGCTGCTCACGGGCCGCTCAGGCGTCCGCACGGGCTACCAGCGCCTCTGCCTGCACCGCTGGCGGCTGGCCGGCGCCAAGGTGGCGGTAAGCCGGACGGACGCGGCCACCGAGGAGGGCGCCAGGGAGCTGCTGCGAGAGGCGGCCGTCTTCGGCCCCGTGGGTGGCATCTTCAACCTCGCCATGGTGGGTGGCGCCGGCTACGGCGAACGCGTCGGACTCTTTTTTAAAATTTAGTGCCATCTGGTGGCTCGAAAAGCAGTTTCACTTTTAGGCAAACTAATGGCAGTCACGGAGCTGTATTTGGTCGAACATCGTCACTTTCGCGTGTCAGTGGCAGACGATGAATTCGTTCTTCGATCGAGGGATTCGTTTTTCGAGTGGCGAGCTCCTTCTAGAGGATTTTTTGCGAGCTGCAAATGAAGGGCACCCCGACTTCGTTCCAGCGTTGTTCCATCCGCCAAAACACATTGGAATCGTACCATTGTATTGGTTTTTGTTGTCTTTCTCTGACCCGTGCTACTTATGCTCAAAAATTATTCGTCAACAAAGACAAAATTTGCGCAGATAGGTGCCGAAAATGGTGGTCGTACTATACAGTGCCTTCTATAAATGGCGGTGGCTGAAAGCAAAGCTCAGGGGTGAAAGCGTATGCATAAACATGGCTTACTGGACATATGTGACCTCGCGGGCAAGGCATTGCCCAGATCTCTTCTCTTGAACTAACAGTTGTCATTTCTTCCTAAGAAACTGGTGTTGTTATTTGGTAAAAACGTTGCCCTTTAAAGACTCCACTAAAGACTCCGAGGGACGCACGACGACAACTTGGCGGACGCGTGAAGGAGCATTCGCGGTTAATCGCCGCCTCATATTTCACCCGCTGCGTCTCCCGCAAGAGTGACGGTCACTTCTTCCGCAATACTTGCAGTAAAAAAATTGGGTCCGTAGCGATACTCTGCACTGCAAGCGACGCATCTACGGTTACTTTAGTCGCAGTGAAACGCGAATATGTGAGCCTTTCCCGAGAGGGTGCGTGTGTGGAGCGCAGGTGCTGAGGGACGCCCTGCTGGAGAACCAGACGGCAGAGGCGTTCGACGTGGTGTGCCGCCCCAAGGTAGCCGGCACCTTGCACCTGGATGCGGCGTCCCGGGAGCTGTGTCCCCAGCTAGACCACTTCGTGGCCTTCTCGTCGGTGTCGTGCGGCCGGGGCAACGAGGGCCAGACCAACTACGGCTACGCCAACTCCGTCATGGAGCGCGTTTGCGAGAGGAGGGTCGCCGACGGACTGCCCGGTGGGTGTCTCTTGCTTTGGAATACGGGCTCTCGGACTTTGCGATCCTAAGGAAC
The DNA here is from genome assembly GCA_013358835.2 of Ixodes persulcatus. Classification (NCBI taxonomy): domain Eukaryota; kingdom Metazoa; phylum Arthropoda; class Arachnida; order Ixodida; family Ixodidae; genus Ixodes; species Ixodes persulcatus. Next base: position 39,131 of record JABSTQ010002389.1, on the reverse strand, counting down.
TAGGACGTTGTGCGAATATTCGCTTAGTGGTTTCAATTAAAACGTCGCTTCAAATTCGCTTCGAGGTGAACCGCAATATTCATACTTTTCGAACCACTGATTGCGGCGGCTCAGCAGGGGAATTGCTTTGCCGCGGTGCTTTTCGTTGAGAAGTGCACTCAACGGCGCTAACCCGCCGCGATGAACGTTTTGAAATGTACGAATATTCCAGTACACCTTGAGGCGAATCTCGTATAGCTTGTCGGTGGAAACTACTGTTAGGATATTTGAACATTCGCACAACTGTACTTGAATGACGGCTGAGGAACCCCTCCTTAACTCGACATTGATGCAATAAAGAGGTCAAGAATCCAACGAATACCGTAAACAGTAATATGGACACAGTAGGGACTGTCTGGGTCATAGGTGTGCATTACTGGTTGGCTCATCTTTTTTGTAGTAGAGCTTACATTTGGGCGAATCTTTTGTTTAGCGGCAGGAGCGGTCAGCGAAATGGTTTGGGGGACCCATGAGGGTACTCTTGGGAGCCCCTGAGTTCCTAGGAACCTATATGCTCTGGGACATGGTGTAAGATACTTTTCTCTGCATTTATCAAAGATACCATGCGCTGCTTGCAACCTTCTCAAAATGTCAGCTAGCCTAATCTTCTGCTACGTTAAATATTTGATTGTGCACTGTCGCCCCACAGATGGACACGTCGCTCGCCACCACGATGGCCCCAAATCTGTCGTTCCTGGCACGAGATATTTGAGAAGCATTATGTTAATGACCTTTGTGAATTTCATCGTGCTACACTTGTTCAGAGAAATCTCACTGACAAATTCCAAGCCACGGCGTAAAATACTACTCTTTAAGTGATGACACGCAACCCGGAGAATGCTTCGACGCGATCGACTGCATGAAGTCCTGCTGCCATGTGCCCGAGTAGCCGATGCCAAGAGCATTGTCCTAACGGTGACATCCGTCAGGACAACGGATGTCACCGTTGTCCTAACGGTACAACTGAGTAAAAAAAGAAACAAAAACAAAACAAATGTTGTGTTGCCATTGCACCCTGATGCATGCACTGTCTCCTCGGTGCATCTGCTCCGACCTAAAAGGACGCTGGCTCGAACGCTGCATCAAAAATCTCTCCAGTTCAGTGGTTTCATAAAACTGATCTTGCTGCCGTTAATCGAGGCACGAAACTATGGTCAATTGAGAGTTTTAGAATAATGTGCGCAATTATAGCGCACATATGCGCTCAGTTTAGCACTTGCGTCGTCCACACGCGCGATACACAAACCTCTATATCTTGTTCCGTAGATACCTGAAAAGCAAGATGCGCTAAGCTCGAAATCTGTGCCAATGCAGTGGAACAATCTAGTGAGTTGGAGGCGACACTCGCGCAAACTGGACGCGAGGCCGCACAATCCCCACTGACCTCCCTCATCCACGACCTCCCCCCAGGCCTGGCCATCCAGTGGGGCGCCATCGGCGACGTGGGCGTCCTGCGGGAGACGATGGGGGCGGACGTGGTGGTGGGCGGCACGGTGCCCCAGCGCTTCAGCTCGTGCCTGACGGTGCTAGACTACTTCTTGCGCCAGGGCCACCCCGTGGTCTCGAGCCTGGTCAAGGTCGACCTCTCCTCCGGGGCCAAGGCCAAGGACAAGCACGACCTCGTCCAGTCCGTGGCACACATCTTCGGTAAGTCCTTTCCCTCGTGCCCATCGTGGGAGGTGCCGAGACTGGTTCACACACTTGCGGTTACATAAAGGAGCGGTGCAGCAAAGCACTTTGCAAACATGTCATTTAGAATGAATACCTTACAGTTATAACCTATGAAACACGCATTGGTTTTTAAGGCGAAAGCATTATATTGCCCCGCGCAGCTGACCAAGTAGGCAGCGCTTAACGGTAATCGCGCTTGCCTTCCGCGCAGAAGGCCAGGGTTCAATTCTTGGCAGCGGCTACACATTTTTGTTGAGTCTGTAATGTGATGTTCTGGTAAATTCGAGGACCGTCTTGCTGTTTCGCGGTTAGAATGTTTTACGCACCGAACTTTCTACACCGAATGTTCCAGAAGCAAACGCGTATACAAAAGGGGCTCCGCGTGGCCATCCGGAGTCAGTCTTGCCCCAGCGTTCCATCCTGCAGCCAAGTGAAAATTTGGGCCAGTTGGTTCATGGTCAGAATTCTTTATATTCTTCCATCCTGCTCCTAAGTCGACTTCGACGCCCGCCACGCTCTGTTGTTATCGTCTGTTTTTTTGTTTTTTTTGTTTTTTTGTTTTGGGCACAAATTCGCCCCATTAAACGTTTCAGTTTCCTCAGCTATTCCTTGTTCGTAAACTCGTCATTCGTGACAAAATGTTTCATTACGGTAAAATGCGGCGTCAACGTTGTGCCCCAAAGATGACCATAAAACTACGTCATCAAGCACGCACCGCTCAAGGTCAAAGCTGACGCGCCTCAGAAATAAAACGCAAAGAAAAGCAGAGCAACGCAGATGCTTCATCCTGGAAGCCGGCGGGTTTTCGCCGCGCCTGCGCAGTGGGGGAGCGTGACGTCACCGCCGGAGCGCCGTGTGCTCAAGGAAGACGTGGCGCGCTGCCTCCGGCGCGTCGGTTGCGCTTCGGTCTTTATCTGTGCTCATTGTGTGCTTCGTGCGATGGACAGTGAGGCGACCGGGTCTACATTCACGGCCTCGACATCGGCAGCAGCGCCTACATCTACGGCGGCTTCCGCAAGCAAACGTGGCCGCCCACACAAATACGCCACAGCCGAGGAAGCAGGCAAATGAATAGGCAAACACACACACCGAATGCTATACCGGCATAAACAACCCTGGTACTGTCGTGAGCAAAAGTCTGGACAACGCGGGAGCGCCGACCGAATTGCATCGCCGCGCTCCCTGACGGCACGGCGCCTGGTGCCGAGACCCGCGCACTGCGCACGCGCGTCCTTTCTTATCTGCTGGCCCACTCGGTTCGCTCGCTGCAATGACGGCTATCGTCGTCATTGCAGCGATTGGACACGAGCCACTGCCCGAATGCTCGTCGAGTTATTGATTATCGTGAGCCCAAATCGAGTGCTCGTGCAATGCTCGGGTCCAGTATACGAGCCGCATTCAAATATTGCCACGCGGGGACTATGCCAACACTACGACCTCTAAACTAGGTCGTGAAGATTTGCCAAGAGATTCAAAGAAAACGCTCGTTTTTATTCTTGAAATTACACCGCAATAAAGACGTTTCTTGGTCAGCGGCGTTGCGTGCGAGCATATATTCAAGTATTCCTAATGCAGGTAAGCTCCTGTGAAGTGAAACACATTCCGATCGAATATATTTAAGACCGACTGCATTACGACCTCTCGCGTTATCTTACGAGAGAATGCGATGCCACACTGGTGCCGTCAATGAGGGGACCCTGGAATTGCATTTCACTAGTGTATAGGTTTTTCGGTATTTATGATATGAAATGTACTATCTATGAGAAATGCTAGTTTATGACAGTGTCGAAAATTTATAGAGCGAAGAAAAAAGAATGATGCGCGAAAGGAAAGGAAATAAACGGAGATGCGAAGCGCTCGACTCCCGCGTAAGCAGTTGCACTTCTGTAAACCAGCCGAGCGTACCTTTAGGCAACGTAGTGGGGCTCTCGGAACCTGCTCCGTCGGGCGACTCGTGGGGTCGTCGTGGCGGCGACCTGAGGTGGCGCTCCCTGGCTGCAGGTATAAAGGACCCCTCGAGTCTGAACCCTTCCCTGACCCTGGGGGAGCTGGGCATGGACTCCCTGGTGGGCGTCGAGGTGAAGCAGACCCTCGAGAGAGACTACGACCTCAACCTGTCCATGCAGGAAATTCGGCAGCTCAGCATCGGTCGACTCAAGGAGATCGGCAGAGGGGCCGCGGCCGGAGGCTCCGCCGCACCCAAGCGGGCAGGTGAGCCTTCTCCTCTCTCGCAACACGCGGAAGCGTTAAGGGCGGCAAGACCGCCCGCTCGGTCGAAGCAAACGGACATCCAATTAGAGGGGCACTCCGGCAATTTTAACGCGGAATGGGTTTAAAGGCTGGGATCCCCGAGGAAATTGCGACTGAAAGCCGCAGAAACCGTTGCGAAACGTGTTACACAAACCTCGGAGGGCAATCTGTACAAAACGACATATTGTCGCGGTGCTGACCAAACGAACAATAAATACGCAGGAAGAAATAAACGTTTAACAGGGCGAACTTGAGCACAAAACAAAAAGAAAACAGAAGATAACAACAAAGCGTCCCGGGCATTGAAGTCGGCGTAAAAGCAGGATTGAGCGCTTGCAAAGAACTGACTGCGGCTAACATCGTGGTGCCCCTTATGTACAGCTGCAACGGAAAAAGAGTAGCACAAGTGACCGACAACCGGAGCGGCAAAATCGCGACACGCGGCGCTATTGTTCCGGAGCGCGCTGATAGCGAGAGTGCCAGTCGCGTTCCATGTCTTAACGCGGGGGTGGCCGGCAGAAAGCAGCCCATCCTAAAACCCGAATTTCGAAGGCTACCTTATCTCTCAATTTTCTGCCGGCCACCCCCGCGCTGAGATATAGAGCGTGACTGGCACTCTCACTATCGGCGCGCTCGGGGACAATAGCGCCGCGTGTCGCGATTTTGCCGCTCCGGTCATCGGTTACTTGTGCTACTCTTTTTCCGTTGCAGCTCTACAGTCGGCCGTAAAAAAGATTAACACAAGGGAGCGATGGCCTGGCCGGCGATAAGGCGACACGGGGCGCTTCGATTAGGTAAGCTCGCTGGGGTCGCGATTGCCGGATTAGTCCACTCTTGGATGCACGGGGGACGTCGACACACCGGAGCCGTTCCCAAAGCGCGCTTTCGAAACAACACAGCGTGACTGCGCACATGTGTTCTGTTTTTGCTCGCTCGGTGAGAACAGCGCTATCCTTTTTTTACCAGTGCCTACCGTCATTTACCTTTTCTTGACGCTGAACTGGCAAGGCTGGCAGATGAGAGTAACACTGTCTACGATGCCAAGAATATTAGAACTGTTTGAGCATACTAACCCACATTCAAGCCAAAGTTTTGGAAATATTTATTACAGGAGAATGTATTGTAAACGACTATATTTACGAGGGCTCAATATTGCACAAATTTAGGAATATGCTGATCCCGGGAATATTTCACGGTAACAACCTTTTCGCGATTGGGAGTGATATGACATGTGTCACCATGGGGTGATTTATTCACGTGATAACAGATTTGCCTAACTTTTCTTAAATAGTGAAATTCGCGAAAGAAAGGCTTCGGGAAGATTAAGTTGTTTACACTCACATTAGAAGCACTTCGGTCACTGGTGTTAAGAATGGAACCTTCGGCGAGCTTCTTCCGAGTTTCAACGCTGCGGAAACGAGTCACGATCTGTCCGGGACTGTCGCCCTCCTGTCGGGGCCTGCCCGAAACGAGTCTCAGCGCGTCCGTGACGTCAACGGGACGTGTGTGTGTGCGTGTGGGTTCGTGCGCTCCGGAAGGAGAGAGAGGCATGACCTAACTGCGGAGAACGTTGGTTACATCGCACTTGAAAGGGAGAGAGGCAGGGCCTAACTGCGGAGAACCATGGCTACGACGCACTTCTGGCTACGACGCGGCGGTCTTTGCTGCAACGCACTTGGCGGCGGTTTGCTACGTCGCACCTGCTGCCCTTGCGGAGAGTGAGGAAGAAACGGACCCTATATAAGGCGGAGCGTGAGGCTGCTCGGATTGTTCTCTCTGATTTGGACGACTCTATCGCAACCATGTAATTAAACCGTTCGTTACATTACCAATTCTCCCACCTCCACTGAACCCCTGGATTCTTCACTTTGGGGAATGGACGTCGTCAAAGGCCAGGAAGCCTCCGGACGTGCGGCTTAAACCCCGCTTCGAACACTGGACAGATTATGCCAGAACATAAGGAAGCCACTGCTCGTGGATTTAGGAAAATAAAAGAAAGTTTGCAGCATCCGCGATCAAGAATGGAGAAGTAACCCTGAATACAGCCGTTGCTGCTGTGGGAGCGGAAAAACAATTTCGATAGAGACCCGCTGGATTAGTGGCGTGAAAACGCACCACCGACCCTCACGACGTCTTGAAGGCGCCCAGGCAAAGAGTTGTATAGGTTGCCAGCAAGATCAGGAAGGGCCTGGAGCCTGCTCCATTCTTCTTGAATCCCAAAGAAGGTCCGGAGACGCTCCATGCAGCTGACGCCGTGCGAGCCGCCTCTTCATGAGGCCCCTAATATTCTCAATGACATTGAAGTCCGCTCCCTTGGGCGGCCACGGCAGCTCCTGGATGCACAGCTCCTCCAGCAGTTCCCGCACCCGCCTTCGGGAGCATTGCTTTTAGCGACCCAACATTGCTTTTATAGAACATCCTTTACGGGAAGAAAAGAAGACCATCCGGAATGCTAGGAACACGTTTCATTAGAATATGAGTGCATTACTGCCTAGGCTTTCAATAATTTTTTTTTGTAAATACGCATTGAGAATGTTTTGAACAGTGCACTACCAAGGCAGTGCGCCTGTAAAACGTTACGTAATTATTTGGTTAAACGAAAGGCAAGAATCAAATAACGAAGCCGCGTGATATGTGCTGCGAATCTATCGCCGATATGTTCGCGGCATTTTGATCAGTCTTATTATTTTCTTACACTCCAGCGTGTATCTGCTGCTAATTAGCGCGGTTACGCCGTCGATGTTTTATACTATTACCATTTTTCACAAATCTGGTTGCAGCAGAACTTTTCAATTGGTTTTGGACAAACTATAGCCCTGTGCTCCGGTCTCGGGTAAAAAAAAATATACCTAGATGTATGGATGGGGCTCCTGTCCTGCTGAAATACGAAGCACCCATCAGGGAACGGGCCCTCCAGAATAAAGGGGAGTAGAACATTGTGCTGTATATCGGCGTATGCTTCTGCCGTCAGGGTCCCCTCTAGTCTGTGCAAAGGCCCGCGCCCTTGATGCATGATGGCGCCCCATACGCTCACAGAACGGCCTCCACTGGTGGCGACTTGCTGCGCATACTGCGGTTCATATCTGAGAAACAAAAGGGTGTAAATTCAGTTATTTTCAGGCAGGAGTTTCCGTATTAATCCTGATAAGCTAGTAACTTGAAAAACTGCGAGAGAGTAAAGATTTTAGGAGCCAGAGCAAAGGTTCAGCCAGACACAAAGCCCTTCCTTTTCCAGATAATTTGAATAAGAGAAGGAAACAGCTGAACAAAGAGACCCGATTCCTAAAATAGGACATTCGCGATAAAATGTATGCAGAGCGACCTAAACGTAGTTAGGACGTCTTATTATGGGGGTGAACGACTTAAACGAAAAGTATATCTATCGTATCCTTCAATTTTTTTCAATCGGCTGCTGACACAGACTGCAAACCAAACTGGACCTGATGCATCGGGCCATAAAGAAGCGGCTGCCATCGACACGACTACCAACCTGTTGTCTTTCTGGAATCATAATTGGACTAATATAACGCAAAATTTCAATATCCCTGTGTACTACTTTCTGCCGTGTTTGTGATTCACCAATATTGCTTACCGGGAGCAGACAGGCCGCCAGACACGCCGCTGCTGATCTCACTTGCTACAAAATGTAGATTCGTCGAAGAATACGACAAGCTTCCAGTCTTGCACAGTCCAGGCCAGGTGGTTCGTAGGGAACTCTAGCCGGAGGCGCTTATGGCTCTGCGTCAAAAGCGGCCTCTGACAAGCCACACGGCTACGGAGTCCGGCTGCGTGAAGGTGCTTTCTAATGGTGGAGAGGGAGACCTGCAGACCAAGTTCTTCTCGAATTTCGGCTGCAGTCATGGACGGGTCACAGCCGACAGCAGCAATGATCCATTGGTCCTCCTCCGCCGTGGTCCTTCTTGGCCGCCCTTCACGCTCCATGTCCCGTATTCGTCCCTCTTCTCTAAATACACGAACAATGCGGGTAACAGTTCCTAGGGCACATCTTATTTCGGCGGCAATGCTCCTTCTGGTCCTACCCTCTTGCACAAAGGTCAGGATACGCACCCTAGTCGCCTCATCAACCCGCGGCATCTTTGCCTCTTCTGGTGCGTTTCTTAGGTTAACAGTCGCATTTATAGCGCACATTACCACGCAGTGCTGACTTGCAGTATTTAAAAACCTAGCCATAACCATTGGGAGAGCGGCGATTTGATCTCACGAGTCAGGATGGCTTTCCGTCAAAAACGCTGATATAGAGCTCGCCCGTATCTGTGTCACAAACCACTTGTTTTTATCACATTTTTTTCATTGGCTATATTTTTAGGGCTTTTGGTTAGAGCAATGCTTCACTTGTCAAGCACCCGCTCACTGTGCGCATTCTATCAAGGCAGTGCTATCTCAAGTGGCTTGGACGCACAGCTCATAACAAGACTCCTTTAAACCAATAATCAAAAATAGTTCTTGAAAAATTACATGCACGATTAACAATTATAAAATCTGGCGTTGCTCTTTCAACGCCATAGAATAGGGCATGTTGATCTCAGCATAAATGAACAATCTGTTCTAAGAAAACATCAGGTGACGTTTTTACGAATATATAGACAGCTATACCTAATCAAAACCATTAATTTGTTATTATATTACGTCAGAGGTCCCGTTAAACACAAACAGTTTGACTTAATATAATAAATAAAAATAATCGCCAGATCGAACAACTTAAGCGCCTATTATTCTGAACTGTGATCAAGTTCAGACTTTTTTTTACAGCTTTCAATACTTTCTCTTAATGATTGTGTCGCGATTTGAAAGATTCGCGTTTTTATAAAGAAAATACTCCCGTCTTCCACGCACATATTTGAAACAGCAAATAAAATAAATATCACTGCGAAGACTTTGTTTATTACAACGAAAAAAAGCGTCGTCTCACGCGTGACTCGTCACCCTCAAAAGCAGGCCGCAGGTAAAAAAAAAAAAAGAAATTGCTACAAACGATAACTATATCTCTCTCGAAGCACCCCTGCGATTTAAAAGTGGGAACGTTCCGGCCACTCTCGTTCCCCGTGTTATAGCGAAATATAGCGCCGCGTGTGGCGATTTCACCGCACCGGCCACGAATCACTTGTGTCAGTCTTTTTTACGGCCGACTGTACGCCCACCTGTTTCAGCGGTGATTGGTCCGATGCCATTGACCTCGGCTGCATCGGCAGTATAAGACAGCGTTTCTCGGCCCTGAGGGACACAGCGGCAGTAGCAGCAGGTTACGCTGGAACCTAAGCAACGTTTTTTCGCCATTGCAGTTTGCGGTAGTGCTGTTCTTCAACCCTCACCATTGCGACAGCATCAGTCTGAGTCATTTCCGGTGCTGGATTTTCGTTGATCGGCGTCGTTTGTGGCGAAGCATTATCACGGCGAGGGAATCAGCTGCCTACATCGGTGTACGCCCACCTGTTTCAGCGGTGATTGGTCCGATGCCATTGACCTCGGCTGCATCGGCAGTATAAGGACAGCGTTTCTCGGCCCTGAGGGACACAGCGGCAGTAGCAGCAGGTTACGCTGGAACCTAAGCAACGTTTTTTCGCCATTGCAGTTTGCGGTAGTGCTGTTCTTCAACCCTCACCATAGCGACAGCATCAGTCTGAGTCATTTCCGGTGCTGGATTTTCGTTGATCGGCGTCGTTTGTGGCGAAGCATTATCACGGCGAGGGAATCAGCTGCCTACATCGGTGTACGCCCACCTGTTTCAGCGGTGATTGGTCCGATGCCATTGACCTCGGCTGCATCGGCAGTATAAGGACAGCGTTTCTCGGCCCTGAGGGACACAGCGGCAGTAGCAGCAGGTTACGCTGGAACCTAAGCAACGTTTTTTCGCCATTGCAGTTTGCGGTAGTGCTGTTCTTCAACCCTCACCATAGCGACAGCATCAGTCTGAGTCATTTCCGGTGCTGGATTTTCGTTGATCGGCGTCGTTTGTGGCGAAGCATTATCACGGCGAGGGAATCAGCTGCCTACATCGGTGTACGCCCACCTGTTTCAGCGGTGATTGGTCCGATGCCATTGACCTCGGCTGCATCGGCAGTATAAGGACAGCGTTTCTCGGCCCTGAGGGACACAGCGGCAGTAGCAGCAGGTTACGCTGGAACCTAAGCAACGTTTTTTCGCCATTGCAGTTTGCGGTAGTGCTGTTCTTCAACCCTCACCATAGCGACAGCATCAGTCTGAGTCATTTCCGGTGCTGGATTTTCGTTGATCGGCGTCGTTTGTGGCGAAGCATTATCACGGCGAGGGAATCAGCTGCCTACATCGGTGTACGCCCACCTGTTTCAGCGGTGATTGGTCCGATGCCATTGACCTCGGCTGCATCGGCAGTATAAGGACAGCGTTTCTCGGCCCTGAGGGACACAGCGGCAGTAGCAGCAGGTTACGCTGGAACCTAAGCAACGTTTTTTCGCCATTGCAGTTTGCGGTAGTGCTGTTCTTCAACCCTCACCATAGCGACAGCATCAGTCTGAGTCATTTCCGGTGCTGGATTTTCGTTGATCGGCGTCGTTTGTGGCGAAGCATTATCACGGCGAGGGAATCAGCTGCCTACATCGGTGTACGCCCACCTGTTTCAGCGGTGATTGGTCCGATGCCATTGACCTCGGCTGCATCGGCAGTATAAGGACAGCGTTTCTCGGCCCTGAGGGACACAGCGGCAGTAGCAGCAGGTTACGCTGGAACCTAAGCAACGTTTTTTCGCCATTGCAGTTTGCGGTAGTGCTGTTCTTCAACCCTCACCATAGCGACAGCATCAGTCTGAGTCATTTCCGGTGCTGGATTTTCGTTGATCGGCGTCGTTTGTGGCGAAGCATTATCACGGCGAGGGAATCAGCTGCCTACATCGGTGTACGCCCACCTGTTTCAGCGGTGATTGGTCCGATGCCATTGACCTCGGCTGCATCGGCAGTATAAGGACAGCGTTTCTCGGCCCTGAGGGACACAGCGGCAGTAGCAGCAGGTTACGCTGGAACCTAAGCAACGTTTTTTCGCCATTGCAGTTTGCGGTAGTGCTGTTCTTCAACCCTCACCATAGCGACAGCATCAGTCTGAGTCATTTCCGGTGCTGGATTTTCGTTGATCGGCGTCGTTTGTGGCGAAGCATTATCACGGCGAGGGAATCAGCTGCCTACATCGGTGTACGCCCACCTGTTTCAGCGGTGATTGGTCCGATGCCATTGACCTCGGCTGCATCGGCAGTATAAGGACAGCGTTTCTCGGCCCTGAGGGACACAGCGGCAGTAGCAGCAGGTTACGCTGGAACCTAAGCAACGTTTTTTCGCCATTGCAGTTTGCGGTAGTGCTGTTCTTCAACCCTCACCATAGCGACAGCATCAGTCTGAGTCATTTCCGGTGCTGGATTTTCGTTGATCGGCGTCGTTTGTGGCGAAGCATTATCACGGCGAGGGAATCAGCTGCCTACATCGGTGTACGCCCACCTGTTTCAGCGGTGATTGGTCCGATGCCATTGACCTCGGCTGCATCGGCAGTATAAGGACAGCGTTTCTCGGCCCTGAGGGACACAGCGGCAGTAGCAGCAGGTTACGCTGGAACCTAAGCAACGTTTTTTCGCCATTGCAGTTTGCGGTAGTGCTGTTCTTCAACCCTCACCATAGCGACAGCATCAGTCTGAGTCATTTCCGGTGCTGGATTTTCGTTGATCGGCGTCGTTTGTGGCGAAGCATTATCACGGCGAGGGAATCAGCTGCCTACATCGGTGTACGCCCACCTGTTTCAGCGGTGATTGGTCCGATGCCATTGACCTCGGCTGCATCGGCAGTATAAGGACAGCGTTTCTCGGCCCTGAGGGACACAGCGGCAGTAGCAGCAGGTTACGCTGGAACCTAAGCAACGTTTTTTCGCCATTGCAGTTTGCGGTAGTGCTGTTCTTCAACCCTCACCATAGCGACAGCATCAGTCTGAGTCATTTCCGGTGCTGGATTTTCGTTGATCGGCGTCGTTTGTGGCGAAGCATTATCACGGCGAGGGAATCAGCTGCCTACATCGGTGTACGCCCACCTGTTTCAGCGGTGATTGGTCCGATGCCATTGACCTCGGCTGCATCGGCAGTATAAGGACAGCGTTTCTCGGCCCTGAGGGACACAGCGGCAGTAGCAGCAGGTTACGCTGGAACCTAAGCAACGTTTTTTCGCCATTGCAGTTTGCGGTAGTGCTGTTCTTCAACCCTCACCATAGCGACAGCATCAGTCTGAGTCATTTCCGGTGCTGGATTTTCGTTGATCGGCGTCGTTTGTGGCGAAGCATTATCACGGCGAGGGAATCAGCTGCCTACATCGGTGTACGCCCACCTGTTTCAGCGGTGATTGGTCCGATGCCATTGACCTCGGCTGCATCGGCAGTATAAGGACAGCGTTTCTCGGCCCTGAGGGACACAGCGGCAGTAGCAGCAGGTTACGCTGGAACCTAAGCAACGTTTTTTCGCCATTGCAGTTTGCGGTAGTGCTGTTCTTCAACCCTCACCATAGCGACAGCATCAGTCTGAGTCATTTCCGGTGCTGGATTTTCGTTGATCGGCGTCGTTTGTGGCGAAGCATTATCACGGCGAGGGAATCAGCTGCCTACATCGGTGTACGCCCACCTGTTTCAGCGGTGATTGGTCCGATGCCATTGACCTCGGCTGCATCGGCAGTATAAGGACAGCGTTTCTCGGCCCTGAGGGACACAGCGGCAGTAGCAGCAGGTTACGCTGGAACCTAAGCAACGTTTTTTCGCCATTGCAGTTTGCGGTAGTGCTGTTCTTCAACCCTCACCATAGCGACAGCATCAGTCTGAGTCATTTCCGGTGCTGGATTTTCGTTGATCGGCGTCGTTTGTGGCGAAGCATTATCACGGCGAGGGAATCAGCTGCCTACATCGGTGTACGCCCACCTGTTTCAGCGGTGATTGGTCCGATGCCATTGACCTCGGCTGCATCGGCAGTATAAGGACAGCGTTTCTCGGCCCTGAGGGACACAGCGGCAGTAGCAGCAGGTTACGCTCGAACCTAAGCAACGTTTTTTCGTCATTGCAGTTTGCGGTAGTGCTGTTCTTCAACCCTCACCATAGCGACAGCATCAGTCTGAGTCATTTCCGGTGCTGGATTTTCGTTGATCGGCGTCGTTTGTGGCGAAGCATTATCACGGCGAGGGAATCAGCTGCCTACATCGGTGTACGCCCACCTGTTTCAGCGGTGATTGGTCCGATGCCATTGACCTCGGCTGCATCGGCAGTATAAGGACAGCGTTTCTCGGCCCTGAGGGACACAGCGGCAGTAGCAGCAGGTTACGCTGGAACCTAAGCAACGTTTTTTCGTCCATTGCAGTTTGCGGTAGTGCTGTTCTTCAACCCTCACCATAGCGACAGCATCAGTCTGAGTCATTTCCGGTGCTGGATTTTCGTTGATCGGCGTCGTTTGTGGCGAAGCATTATCACGGCGAGGGAATCAGCTGCCTACATCGGTGTACGCCCACCTGTTTCAGCGGTGATTGGTCCGATGCCATTGACCTCGGCTGCATCGGCAGTATAAGGACAGCGTTTCTCGGCCCTGAGGGACACAGCGGCAGTAGCAGCAGGTTACGCTGGAACCTAAGCAACGTTTTTTCGCCATTGCAGTTTGCGGTAGTGCTGTTCTTCAACCCTCACCATAGCGACAGCATCAGTCTGAGTCATTTCCGGTGCTGGATTTTCGTTGATCGGCGTCGTTTGTGGCGAAGCATTATCACGGCGAGGGAATCAGCTGCCTACATCGGTGTACGCCCACCTGTTTCAGCGGTGATTGGTCCGATGCCATTGACCTCGGCTGCATCGGCAGTATAAGGACAGCGTTTCTCGGCCCTGAGGGACACAGCGGCAGTAGCAGCAGGTTACGCTGGAACCTAAGCAACGTTTTTTCGCCATTGCAGTTTGCGGTAGTGCTGTTCTTCAACCCTCACCATAGCGACAGCATCAGTCTGAGTCATTTCCGGTGCTGGATTTTCGTTGATCGGCGTCGTTTGTGGCGAAGCATTATCACGGCGAGGGAATCAGCTGCCTACATCGGTGTACGCCCACCTGTTTCAGCGGTGATTGGTCCGATGCCATTGACCTCGGCTGCATCGGCAGTATAAGGACAGCGTTTCTCGGCCCTGAGGGACACAGCGGCAGTAGCAGCAGGTTACGCTCGAACCTAAGCAACGTTTTTTCGTCATTGCAGGATGGTACTATTTTGCTTTGTACAAACTGACATTTATCTTTACCATCTGCTGCTGCTGCTGTTCCTGCTGTAATTTTTGCTGTTATTTGCTGCTGTGTTGCGATACTTGAAAGATGCTCAAACATGGCAGATGACTCGAAAGATATCTGTCTACATTGCAGTCGAGCCTTCCCGGAAAAAGGCTCGCAAATCACATGCGTAGAGTGCCAGTACTCTTACCATATAGGCACTTGTTCTGGCGTCCTGGAAGAGTCACGTGTTGCTTCACGTAAAATCTGATTGTAGCTGCGATGCTGGTCAGCATGAACGCTAAACTAGACACCCTGTTAAACTTAAAAGAAACAGTGCATGCCATGGAACAATCACTTCACATGTCGGCGAAATATGATGCAGTGCCGAAGCAAATGGATGAACACGACGGGTAAATAAAAAACTTAAAGAAAAGGGTGACGCACTTGGAAAAAACGGAACCAACAGCGGAGATAGAAAGGTTAAAACAAAAAGTTCACGACCTTGAATGGAGGAGCCGCAGACAAAACCTTGAAATACACGGGATCCCCATGAGCAAACAGGAAAGCCTTTCGGCTAAGATAAATGACCTAGCAAAGCAACTGGAAGTGCCCGACTTGACAGCAGATCAAATCATGGCGATGCATCGGCTTCCCTCGCGTCCTGATAAGATACCCGGAACTTTGGTTCGCTTTTCAAATCAAGCAACTCGGGATCTGTGGCTCGAGAAACGAGTGAGCTTAAAGCGAGTTCGTAGCAAAACATACATCTTGGAAAACTTGACAAACCAGGATAAAACACTTCTTTGGGAAACGAGAGAATGGGCGAAGGAAAGGGGGTACCAATACGTTTGGTACAAACATGGAAAAGTACTGGGGTGCTATGTTCGACAAAAGTTTACTTTTTTCCTGAAAAGAAACGGAAGTGACGGAAGTGACTATATCGCCTCTGATTGGTTAGAGGCTCAAATGACGAAAGTTCTCTCTTTCGTCAATCGAGCCTCTAGCCAATCAAACGCGATATAGTCACTTCCGTCATTTCCGTTTCTTTTTAGGAGAAACGAAACATTTGTCGAACATAGCCGCCCTGGTAAGGGAAAAGGATGGGGCACAAGCACATATGTAGTGAAAACTGTGGATGACTTGCAAGCACTTGTGTAGTTTTTCGCTGCTGGTAGTTTTTTATTTTTTTTTTTGCTATGAATGACAAGACTCGTTTGTTAAGAAGTGAAATCGGAATTGTTTTCAAGAACCAACCAAAGGTGCCACTTTCTTTCATTCACCTAAATGTGCAATCGACACGGAATGAATTTTATGACTTAACCATATTTTTGGACGGTTTTAATTTTCTTTTTGATGTTATTATGCTCAGTGAAACATGGTATAAAATATCGAAGAAGTAGATAGGCTTGAGAATCACGAGATATTTAGTGCAAACAGAACTAATAAAGTAGGAGGCGGAGTATGTATACATGTAAAAAGAGGTCTTGAGTGCACACTTATAAGTGACTTTACAGCTATTATAAGCGATTATGAAATACCAACTTTACAACATGCAAAACCTATTTTTTCTGTTGTCTATCGCCCGCTGAGTGGTAATATCTCCTCTGTTCTTGAGTTCCTCGACGCGTATTTTAAGTTTCTTCATGAAAACAAATTGACTGTCTGTTTTGGAGGTGATTTTAACATAGACGCGCTCGCGTCCGCCTCACATAAAATTGAATTGTTTACTTTATATCAGTCATATGGACTCTTCAATGTTATTTCCCAGACTGCATTACACCCCGAAATACGGCGTTGTTGGATTTATTTTTAACAAATATTTCAGAAACGAAAATAATTGCTGGAGTGGTTAAGGAAACTATTAGTGACCACCTTCCAATATATATGCTTGCAAATGTAGACTACAGCTCCAAATGAATATGTGATGATCAGATTCATTTTAAAAATATAAGCGCTAGAAGTTTTGATCTTTTTAAACAACAGATAAGTTCCGAAGTCTGGAGTGCGGTGCTGTCTAGCGTGTCTGCTGACGAAGCATTTCATTGTATTTGCTGAAAGGTTCAAAATGATATATGGTCGCTGTTTTCCTTATGAATTGCATAGGGTTCCTCGAAAGTCTCGTAAACCCTGGGTTACACTCGAAATAAAAAAATGATAAATAAAAAAAACATCTCTACCACAGATTCGTGCACACTAAAGATGGTAACATCTTGGTTGCATTTAAGAAACTAGGAAATCAATTAACAAAAGCTATAAGGCAGGCTAAACGCGTGTATTTCAATAATTTATTTAAATATGACGAGAGATTCGAGGTAGTATGGAAAAAAGTAAATGAATTAATAAAGCAAAGGTGGCATGCGGATAAAGTAACAGAAATAAAAATCGAAGGTATCGTCGTAAAATGAGTTGCTTTGGCCAAAAAGTTTAGTGATCATTTTGCTACACTTGTCCAGAGTGTACACTGTGCGGATGCCGTTAGGTATGTCCAGAAGGTTTCACATAGTATGTTTCTGTTTTCAACTGACGAACATGAAGTATTTCCTGTTTTCAAAGCTTAAAAAATAGTAAGAGCTCCGATATCTATGATTTTCAAATTAAACCCATCAAGCATGTTTTGCGGTCAATTGTTTCTTGCTTAACACATGTTTTTAATCTAGCAAATGAGAACGGAACTTTCCTCCAAAAAATGCAGGTAGCACAGGGTCTGTGCTATATAAATCTGGAGATAAAAACAACCTCGAAAATTATAGACCAATTTCAGTTTTATCGATATTTTCTAAAGGTCTAGAGAAAATAATAGATCACAGGCAGTATACTTTCTGCGAAAAGTTTTCTACCTTAACGCCTTGTCAATACGAATTTAGGAGGGGTTTCTCTACCGAACTTGCCTCGTTAAAACAAAAGGAATTAATTTTAAACAATATTGAAAAAAAGTTATTAACACTCGGAGTATTCATAGATTTTTCAAAGGCGTTTGACCGGATCAATCATGACACATTACTTCAAAAGCTGCATATTTATGGCATTCGTGACGTTGCTGTAGATATGATTAGAAGTTATCTTAGTTATCGATACCAGTGAGTTGAAATAAATAAAAAAAGAATCGGATCTTAGGAAACAGACTGTCGACGTACCGCAAGGGAGCATTCTGGGACCACTTCTTTTTAATCTATACATCAATGATATCGTAAATATTGATAAAAATGTAAGTCTCATAATTTTCGCTGATGATACCAGTATATTCTTTTCGGGTAATGATACTGATCAGATTATAAGTGCCGCAAATAATTTTTGAAAAAGTTAAATGTCTGGACAAATTAAATTCATTAAACATAAATGGCAGTAAGACAAAAGCCGTATTATTTAGATAACGAAATACAAACTGTTTCTATACGTCCATTCTTTCTCTTGGAACACACTGTATAGATATAGTTGAAAGCGTAAAAGTTCTCGGAATTATATTTAATCAAAACATGGCATGGGATGATACTGTACAGCAGACATGTCAAAAAATATCAAGAGTTGTAGGTATCATCTACAAATATCGTCACATCATCCCAATTTCGGTTATGCTTCTTATATATAATTCCCTCTTCTACTCAAAATATAATTATTGCTTCTTTGTATGGGGGAATACGACCGCTACAAACGTAAAACTGATACATACTCTACAAAAAAAAGCTGTTCGTATTATATGTAATACTGAGTATAATAGTCATACTAGTTCATTATTTAGTAAATTGAATATTGTACAGATTCCTAATCAGTATTATTACAAACTTTTTCTTGCCTTGCAAAGATCTTTTTGCCAAAAAAAATATATTCATGTCTATTTCCAACCTTAAGATGAGAGAGTTTGCCTATGAAACTAGGTATGTAGGCGCATGGTTAGTGCCTCACTCCAGAACAAACTACGGTAATCAGACGTTAAAGTATATAGTACCTCGGTTTTTAAATCGCCTGAGTGAGTTAAATGTAGAAGTTTTGAATGAAACCATAAAAAATGTATGTTCCATGTTTGTGAGAGAGTGCCCCTGAAATTTGTAAACTTCGCTAAATCTATTACTTTTCCCCCTTTCCCCCTCCCCCATCTAATGTTTTTTTTTTTTTTTTTTTTTGCTATTAGTGTGATGGTGAAAAAAACATGTGTATGTACATGCTGTCCTCTTTCGCTGCTGTGGAGAGGCAGAAGCTCGTCAAGCAACAACTGAGTTGCTTTTTTCTCTGTCTCCCCTCTCCAAACGGAGAGAAATAAAGAGTTTGAGCATGGTCGTTACTTTCCGGCCTTGCACCCGCTGAAACGGTGTTACTCCTGTGGTCTTATGCACGGCCGTGTTGTAAGCGAACGTGACGTAGGGTAACACCTCGCCACACGTCTTGCGCTCTACGTCAACATACATCGAGATCATGTCGCCAATAGCTTCGTTTAGCCGTTCAGTTAGTCCATTTGTCTGCGGATTGTACGCAGTTGTTTGACGGTGGCTGGTGATACTGAGACGAAGGATCTGATCCACTGTCTGTAATGATCCGCTGTCTGTAATCATAACTTCACGGGCGCCGTGCCGGAGGACGACGGATTCGACGAAACACTTGGCGACTTCAAGCGCCGTACCTGCCGTACCTGATGGAAGGGCTTTCGCCTCGGCGTACCATGTGAGATAATCGATCGCCATGATTATCTATCGGTTTCTTCGCGTCGATGGTGGGAACGGTCCCAGTAAATCTATTCCAATTTGCTGTATTGGGGCACACGGCGGCGCAATAGGCTGAAGAAGTCCTGCCGGTCTCGTCGGTGGTCTCTTCCGTCGTGGAAATTCGTGGCAAGATCGGGTGTGGTGATGAACTGTCTTCGCAAGCCTGGGCCAGTAGCACTTCTTGCGTATCCTGGCCAGAGTCCTGCTGTAGCCAAGGTGTCTCGCCATCGCGTCATACGCGGCAGGCTTGAAATAATTATTGTCTAAGACTGGAATGAATCACCAACAGCCACGCCGTGTTGTTGTCGTTAACGTTCTCCTTGTAGAGCGCGCCTTGTCGGATTGAGAATGTTGGCAGTGTTCGTATGAAAACGTGGGGAAGAGCACTTTCTTGTCCCTTTAAGTGCTCGATGAGTCCTCGCAGTTCAGTATCATCTCTAGGGAGGGCTGCCATGTCACTGACATCTAGTGCGCCGATGAAACACTCGTATTCGTCGTCTTCCGTGCAGGGAGGACCGGCCTCGACGGGGGCCCTTGGCAGACAATCGGCATCACTTTGCTTTCGGCCGAACTTGTACACCACGGTCATGTCAAACTCCTGGAGTCGAAGACTCCACTGGGCGAGGCGCTTGAGAGGTCCTTCAGATTTGCGAGCCAGCACAGCGAGTGGTGGTCCGTAATCACTAGGAACGGACTTCCGTACAAGTACGAGCGAAACTTGGGGATGGCCCAGACGACGGCGGGGCATTCTTTCTCCGTCGTAGAGCAATGATTCTCCGCCTTGGACAGTGTACGGCTTGCTTAGGCAATAACCCACTCTGTTCCCTCGTGTATTTGGACCAGCACCACGCCAAGCCCCGTGTTACTTGCGTCCGAGTGAATTTCTGTTTGTACCTGCTGGTCGAAATGGAAGTGGACGGAGGTGTTTGATGTCTTCATTTAAGCTCGTCGAACACATGGCGGTGCTGTTCTGTCCACTGAGACTTTACGGCGCCTTTTGTAAGACATGTCAGTGGCGCAAAAAACTTAAAAAATCTCGAACAAAGCGCCTGTAGTAGGCACAGAGGCCTAGGAATCTTCTTACGACATTTTTGTCCGACGGCGGGGAAAATGGGGGTACGGCGCGAGTCTTCTCGGGGTCAGGACGAACACCTTCGCTGTTCGCTACGTGGCTTAGAAACTTTAGCTCACCATAGGCGAACCAACATTTCGTTGGCCTGATAGTTAGTCCAGCGGCATTGATGTCTTGAAGCACGGCACGGAGCCGTCGTAAATGCTCGTCGAAGTTTCTGGAGAACACTACAACGTCGGCGAGGTAGACAAGACAGCTCTGCCATTTTAAGCCTGCTAGCACGGTGTCCATGATACGCTGAAAAGTCGCCGGCTCTTTACATAGCCCGAAGGGCATCACTTTAAATTCGTACATTCCGTCGGACGTGACGAAGACAGTTTCCTCCCGGTCCCGTTCGAGACCCTCGATCTGCCAGTAGCCACTCTTCAAGTCCATCAAAGAAGAGTATCGGGAGTGACGAAGACGGTTTATAGTATAGTCGATGCGGGGGAGCGGACACACGTCTTTCTTTGTCACAGCATTGAGTCGAAGATAGTTTACACAGAATCTCAAGGTACCGTCCTTCTTCTTTACGACCCCAACAGGTGAAATCCATGGAAGCTTGACGGCTGAATCATGTCATCATCGAGCATTTCTTGACTCTGTTTTTAGATGACCTCCCGCTCTTTCAAAGAGACACGGTACGGTGACTGGTAAACTGGGTGCACGTCGCTGTCGGTAAAAATGCGATGTTTCACCCCTGGTGTTTGGCAAACTTTCGACGACGTGGCAAACCAGTCACTGTATTGAGCAAAAAGATCAACTAGTTGCGGGTGTTTTGGAACTGGCAGTTCGGCGCTCGATGTCGAGCGGCGGCGGCGACGTGCTCTTGTGCTGTAATGACGAGGTTTTTTCAGATTGCGCTGACAACGGCTGGCGCTTGAAACTCCTCGACGTGGCCCACGGTAGTACCCTTCGTTAGGTGCTGCGGCTCCTCTCGAAAGTTTGTCACGAGAATAGTTATATGTCCTTCTTCGAGATCCGTTACGCCTGGTACGACTCCAATTCCCTTTTAATGAGCAGTTGGACGCTGCCTTTCAAAAAAGCTTCACCGCACATGGCGACGTTGGTTATGACGGTTACAAAATCACTCGAACGCGGCGGCAGGTTCCGCCGCGTTCGCGACCTCCGGCCATGGTGCGGCGTTCGCCGTACCATGGCCGGGGATCGTTTGCCGCAAACCCTCGTAGGCCCATTTGGCGGTATGGACACCTCCGGTAGACGTGGTCAGCCTCACCACAGTGGCAGAAAAGTGGTCGTAGGTCAGTCGTGCGGCAGACTTCAGTCGACCTTGGGACTGTTTTTGGGGACGGCTGTACTGGACCCGGTCTTCCTGGCGTCGCCTATACGCGTCGTTTGGAACTCTCGACGAGAAGGCCAGGCGTATTGGCGGGCAGTCGGTCGCGGCCGTCGCGCCATTGAAGCGTAGGTTACCAACTGTTATTTGGGTTCAACGACGTCGACAGGAGCCTCCGGGTGAAAGGCTCGCTGCACTTTTTGAACGAGCTGAGTGAGAGTGAGCGCAGCTGGTCAATCTGCTGCCGGCACCAGCTTCCTAAGCTCCTCGTGGGCATTGTCGCTGACAATCTCACGGATCGCAGAGACGTCAGAGCTGCGGGAACCGAAGCTGCAGTTTCACGGGGCAATTATAGTGGCGCCGGAAAACCGCTGGTAATGGTTCGCCCTCGCTAGAAGCGCCCTTTACATGCTGGATCACTCTTAGACGAAGCTTTCCACTGTCGTCGGAGGAATGCAAACAAGGCCGCCGGAAATGTCATGAATGACACCTCGCATGAGTGCCCGCAGCATATTTTCACCGGTGGCCTGCGGGTCGGCGTGGGCGGACGGGCCGAGGACGTCCTCAGTGAAACTGGGGACGCCTTCCATGGATTCCTGGTTCCTTCCTCAAAGCAGGTGTTCAGTCGCTCCCGTCAGTGCTAACTGACAAATGTTTTCTTCAGCTGGTTCTTACAAACGTCCCACGTGGTCAAGGTGACTTCGAGATTTTCGTATCATTGCCTTTCTGTTCTTTCCACCAAGACGTAGATGTTCTGGAGGCGTTGCTCATTAGTCCATCCGTTTTGGCAGGCTCCTGGTCGTACTGCTGGAGCTAGTCTTCTACGTTCTCGTAGATTTCATCGCGAAATGGCGTCGGCACAGCACACGGGAAACCACAGGCAAGAATATGTAGGACGACGCTGCTGGAGGTTCATTCGTCTGCTGGGCCGTGGAGCTAATCGTCGGCTTCGATAGCTTCTTTGTCTTTTCCGGCCTTGGTCCAAACTCAGGGCGTTTTCCTCGGAGACGCTGGCGTGCCCGGGGACCTGTCTCTTCTACAAAAGGTCGACTTGGAGTGGGACTTGCCGAACGGGTCCTCGTATGGGTACGGTTAAGAAACATAGGGTGCGTACCCGCACCTCCACCAGGATGTTACGGGTGGTGACCAAAAAAACAATAAATAAACTAAAAGAAATAAACGTTTAATGCGCAGAACTTAAGCCCAAAACAAAAGTAAAAAAGGCTTTCGTCGCAGGCTTCGAAGTCGGCGTAGCAGCAGGGATCGAGCGCTGGCGAAGAACTGACTGCCGCTCGCCACGCGGAGACCCTTATGTACACGCGCGGGCGTCCGGAACAGTCGGCGTAGAAGGTTCTGTGTGTAGAACATTCGGACTTTGAATAAACAAGAATGTTCTCGAATTCACTAAACCCGACATTTACAGAAATAAGAAAAAGGCGAGTCCGCTCCAAGGCATCGAGCCTCGAGCCTTTTTCCTACGAGCCAGGGACGATAACCATTCGGCCATGGGTGGGCTTGGTCAGAGACTCGCGTGGCAATTTTATTGAGAGGCGCGGTAATTAGTTGAGAAGAAAAGCAAACTTTGAACACACCCCAACAGGAACGGCCAAAGGAGTAATGGTAGAGTGCCGGTGACAGAGGGGCAGTGGCGAACACAAACGCCGGCGTTCGGCATGGGGACGCGTTTGAACGGGGAGCAGAGACGAAGGCAGTTCGCTTTGAGTCCACCCACTAATCGTTTCAAGCAGAGTTCGGTGCTTCGACTTCCCAGCCCGGTCTCGTCTCTTCTCCCTCAGTTTTGGTCTATATAACTAACATAAGGAAATGATAAAATGAAAGCCGTTTACAACTTCCTGTAACGCCGAATTAGAGCTCAGCTCTTGAAGAGGAGAAGGGGAAGGTACGGAAAGGAGGCTATGCCCCTCCTCCTCTCCTGCTCGCCTTCATTTAGGGGAAAATTTTCCGCTAAAGTTTGTGTGGAAATTTTTCCGCTAAATATAGCAGGCAAATTTTTCCGTTAAATTTAGCAGGGAAATTTTTTCCGCCAGATATAGCGGGGAAATTTTCCGCTAGATTTAGCAGGAAACTTTTTCCGCTAAATTTAGCGGGAAAATTTTCCGCTAGATTTAGCGGGGAAATTTTTCCGCTAGATTTAGCCGGGAAATTTGTCCGCTAAATTTAGCGGGGAAACTTTTCTGCTAAATTTAGCGGGGAAATTTATTCATAATGCACCGCGCGGTTACGCCGACGACGACGCCGACGGCCACGCCGACGCCGACGCCGCTCAAGCTGGAAACGGGCGCCTAAGAGCTGCGCTCTAAAAAGATAACTTAAAAGTTTGCCGCTACCCCAAGGAATTGCAGCGGACACACATTCTGTGTACACAAACTTTATCCCTCGGTCAGAGATAAATTTTGTTTTAATCACCCAGACTAGCTATTATTTTTTTTTTTTTACCTTTACTCTTTTCCGCACTCTTTTTGGGGTCACTGAATTCGTAACGACACTGAAAGGCTGGCTTCCGGGTCGAGCGCGTAGTTTAGAAAAACATGCATATTGCACGTTTGTTCCGTGCGGCTGCGAACTTCGAGAGAATTAATTTGACACCAAACATTTTATCATCAGTTCAGCGGCTGCGCTCCCTTGCAACCAAACGCAAGTGTCTGAACCAGCGTTTAGTGATGAATCGAGGAAGGTTTTGCCCGGAGTAATATTTCTTCGCATCTTTATGTCGACTTCGCTGCCCCTCAATTTGTGAAGCGGTCTAGAAATTTTGACAGTGCGGCGCACATTCTTCAGCCGAGCAGATTATTTTAGGAAATTCCCTCCGCAAATTCACCTCTACGTCTTATACATTCGCAGTTATGCGCTAAACTACCGGCGACTGGGGTGCCTTATAAAGAGGCTAGGAAATAACCCCTCCTTTACTTAAGTGGTTTAATGTCGCACTAAAACTGACGCATTAGTTTCAAAACAATACATTAAAAGAAACAAGCTTTGCCAATGTCAATCGAAGGGCCAACAGCGATCGTACACGTAATGAATAATGGTCCAAACAATGAAAAAATGTTTCTGTCTATCTTGTTTTACTTTTTTGCCGTAATGTACGAATATTACGTGAGGGTGCGAAGCTCACCGGCTCTTTTGTCCCGCAGAGGACGCGTCGGTGTCGGAGTTTCCCCGGTTGACGCTGATGGAGAACCTCGTACCGAACCAAATGGCGGTGGAGATGAACGGGCGCCCCGGCGGGCCGGTGTTCCTGGTGCATCCCATCGAGGGACACGTGGGGGCCCTCTCGGAGCTGGCCCGGCAGCTGCCCGTGCGGGCCGTCGGGCTCCAGCGCACGTCCGACGTCCCAGCAGGCAGCATAGAGGAGCTGGCCGCCACCTACCTCCAGGTGCGCTCGCACGGCCCGCTCTCCCGCCGGCCGGCAGGCGCGTGGCGTCGCGCGGGACGTCGACACAATGAGCGCGGGGCACTGCCCGAAACCTTAGTCACGGTCACGCTCCTACGGTGCTATCCTCTTATATAACGATATCACGTAGAACGATGTACCGCATATAACATTCGGTACTAGAGAAACAATCAGTTTCTATTCTAGATACGACGATAATCGGTTATAAGGATTGGATTTTCAGGTTTTCTCCTTATCGTTATAAGTAGAGCTTCTTGGTCAGTAGCGTTTTGTACAAGTACACTTGGGTTCCACTTATGGAGAAAATAGGGCAGTCGTACGACTCATTCGGGCTTTGCCACCAGGTGTTCGCCCATAAGCCTTGCGATAGTACAAACTCGGATATTCCATACGCCTGATTAATTCTGAGAACTTAAAAAAATATATTGGTTGTCCGGTTCTTTTTAAGGAATTCATAAGCCGCTTTATTCAAACGGAGTTTTCGTGTAATTAATAATTTTTGTCCCCGTGGCCCTGCAGAGCGGCAACACCCGCGGAGGTTGCTTTTTCGCGTGTTGCTTCTCCGCAGTGCACGGGTGCTCGGGGAGTAGCGCACTCAACGGGGCTCAACCAGGGCACACGTGACGTGAGCTATGAAAACGGGTTCTAGGCGGAAATTTCTACAGCAACTTGCACGGACGCTGTGACGTGTCAGCATGGCATAGGTCCACGTCGCAGCGTCCGCGCAAGTTGCTCTGAAAACTGTCGCGAGGTGCCCATTTTCATCCCTCGTGTGTCCCCTTCTTAATAAGTCACATTAGACAACTTCTTGACCCAATAAACAAACCTAATTTTGATTTGAGTTGTCGTGTGCTGTCTAAGCAGTCCACGATGAACAAACTTTTTGTGCGATAAATAAAGGTACGTCATACATTTCAGAAATGTTTAATGTGTGCGCATCCGCTTATGATCAGTAGGCCTTTTCAGAGGAAATCATCAGTTATCTGCTTGTACGTGTAGCCATTCATGTGGCAAATCTTAATTTTATCTTGCCTCATGAATTTAGATTAATTTCTGATAATTCAAATTTCCAATAAATCAAACAAAATTCTTGGCTTCCTGGAGTTTGACATAATGCGTCTGCCGTAGTCTCGTCTCCGTGGCCTCACGTGGCCCTGCCCCTTTGTGCAGCGGCTGGTGGAGGTGCAGCCCCAGGGGCCATATCACATTGTGGGCTACTCGTTTGGGGCCACGGTGGCCTTCGAGATGGCGGTGCAGCTGCAGAGGACGGGGGCCCCCGTGGGAAGCCTGGTGCTCCTCGACGGGGCTCCCCAATACATCGGGGCGCACACGATGCACCACCGTAGCCGCTTCACCAACGCCAACGAGGAGGAGGCCTTCTTCCTCTGCGCCTTCCTCATTCAGTATCTCGACATCGACTTCCTCCAGGTGGGCGCCCCTTGCCAGCTCTTGGAGGACAAAGCTCGAGCTACACTACCCTACCTTAGCCTTAAGCTAACCTAACCTAGGGTGCCTACATGTTTCCGCCGCTCCGCTGTTTAGGGTGGCGACAACGTTTGTGATACCTGTTGCCGACAAACCAGTGTTGCCTACCTCGTTACCATGGCAACCTCCGCTGTTTTCGTCGACCATTTTGTCACACTCGCCGGTCGTGCGCTCGCACCACGCCGCTAATCCTCGTTAGGGCTAGGGAGCGCCCACCGCTCTCGTTCCGACGGCAAGGTTTCGGCGTCAGTGCCGGTCAGTTGCGTTCCATTTTGTCGCGGGAACTCGTGTTTCGTTAAAAACAACGCACACTTCCTGCTCGCAACTTCAAAATATGAAACACCCGAATAAAGAGAGCGACAGCCACCACGACCGCCATCCCGCTGAGCCTTCGACTCCTCTTATGAACGGAAACGGAAGTGGCCTCACAGTGTTGCCGGGGTTTCGAGACTACGGAAACTCAACGTTGTCTACGTTTAGCGAAATAAGAAGTGGGAAAAAATGGCGGTGGGAGAGGATCTGGGAAAGGGTAACAAGAAGTTGGCGCCACCCTAAAGCGCAGCGGAAACATGTAGGCACCCTAACCTAACCCTTATCCTGAACAAGAATGCCTGTACCGTTCTTTGACTGGCGTGTTTAGGGACTCTTCGAAAGTGGTCCCTCTATTTCCGCCCGATGATGTCGTGAAAGTATCCTGCTGTCACTTGCCGCGATCCTGGGTGCGGCACGGCAGTGGAGATAGATGCGGCAGACGCCCGTCGTGCTGCAGGCCGCTCTGCAGAGAGAGAGCCTTTGGAAACCGAAGCAGATGTGTGATGGTTTGCCGCGTTAGTGGCAACATACACATCCGCTCGTTGTTTTCGGCAATAGTTTACGATCAACCGCCAGGAGCGCGACACACGGGCTCCTGACGCAATTTATTGCCACTTTCGAACCACTTTTGATGCGCGAAGTCGAAGATGATTTTGAGGCACTGTACCTGAACCTAACTTTCAGCCTTTTCTTTCTGCCCTAATCTTCCCGTCCCTCCTAAGGCCACTATCCGTCCTTCAAAGGGCCATCTAGAGGCCATAATTTGGCGCTATTTAGAGTAAAGCACCATATAAATGCTGCTCTTTAAAACCTGTATATCCTAGCACACACTGTAGTTACCATAACAGTCAACTCCACAACTGTGGCACTTCGAACGACGGGAGGTGAACCTTTGGGGGATAGAGGGACTACCGGATGTGCAAGCAGTGTCTATGGTCGTCTGCGTCTGCTTTCGCTGGTAACCTTGACAATAGTGTAAACCTTATTTGTTACGGAAAGAGAACTCTACCTCAAAGTTTCGCGAAGTAAATCCACTACGAAACTGCGCCTTCATTGAGGGACAGGAGGAAGAGTGGGAGCCTCCAGAGTGCGGTTTTGCGAGTTCAGCACACTATTCTGCCCATGCATCAAAAGTGGTCCCGAAACGGCAGCAGGTGACGTCACAAAAGCCGGAGTGTCGCGCTGCCGGATGTCGTGAT
This sequence comes from Ixodes persulcatus, assembly GCA_013358835.2. Classification (NCBI taxonomy): domain Eukaryota; kingdom Metazoa; phylum Arthropoda; class Arachnida; order Ixodida; family Ixodidae; genus Ixodes; species Ixodes persulcatus. Next base: position 11,416 of record JABSTQ010002389.1, on the reverse strand, counting down.
GCTGGCAGTTGGACGTAGGAGTCCTTTCATAAAGCACGAGACTGAGACCGACTCCCGGTTGTCACAGCTTTCGTGGATTTTCAAGCTGGAGGGCGACCCGCGCCGGAACGGGCGTCTGCCTCCTCCCCCTCCGCTGCCATGACACTTCCAGAATCGTGGCCAGCGACAGCGGAACATTTTTAGGACGTCATCGGGCGGAAATCGAGGGACTGCTTTGTTGGATGCGCCAGAGGCGCACTCGTCCGATACGCATTCCAGGCACCGTAGAGAAAGATCTCGTGGAGAGGAGCGTTTTGTGCCACGTTTCCTACGTGCGGTCGCAGGTGAGGCGGCAGATGGTGCAGTACCCGACGTGGGAGGCGAAGCAGGAGGCGGCCACAGACCTGCTGCTGGCGGGCATTCCCGACGTGCGCCCCAGCCGGGAGGACGTGGCCCTGGCCACGAGCGCCTTCTACGACTTCCTCAAGGCCGGCAGCGCATACGCCCCCACGGCAAAGTTCCGGGGGGACGTCACCCTGGTCAAGCCCTCCAGGCCCCGCAAGATGGCCATGCAGCTGCCCCCCGACTACTGCCTCTCGGAGGTGAGTGGCGTTCGCCACCGGGTCCCGCCCAATTTAGGGGTCTGCGCGCGGTCGCGCCTTAAAGGGGCACTGACACCCCAAAGGTCGTATTTTTTTTTATTGTCTAAAACGACGCAAGTTGTAGTCATAGACACGCAAAAAAAAACCGCATCGCGAAAAAAATTTCCCCGCGCGCGCGCGCGCCTTTTTATTTTTGGCGTTTAAATCTCCCGCCGCTACCTCCTTGCTTATTTTGATCGGTGACGTCAAAAATTAGGAAATTTAGAAGCTTTGTAGGCGACATTTCTATAACATTTAATAACGGCAATCGTAAAACATGTTTTTTAACGCATTTGCGAACGCACTACGGCCCCTCTTTTTGAAATACCAAAAATCAGAGTTCGGTGAGATGTCCCTTCCTAGATTTGTGTCCTCCCTCAGAAAACTTGGCGGCGCTCAAGCAGATCGGCGAGTCGGGGAAGAAACCGGTTTTTTCCCGCGCCGGCTCCCTCGTATCCCGCCAGCTCGTTTCCTCCTCGCATCGGGTCAGCGGAGGTCCGAGAGAAAGTCGAGTCGCAGGAGACCGCAAAATTTGACTGACTGCACAGGCGGGGATCGCGCGGGAACTTCAAATTCGGCATTTGGAAATTGTTTTTTTTAATTCACAAATACTGAATTCCCAGGTTTCGAATTTTGAGGGTGATGTCCCGGCACCGTTTTCAATCGTTTCGGATAATAAAAAAAAAAAAAATATGATTTTGATGTGTCAGTGCCCCTTTAAAGGCCGACGACCGGCCAGAAAGGAGGAAACTCGATTCCTTCTCTTCATTCGAGGAGGGGACACCCTCCTTCTTTCTGAGGGAGGGGGGTAGTTCAGACGCGTACCCGCTCCTGTGGGGAGAGGAGTGGAAAAGTGTGCGAGAGAGAATGGAGATAAGAAAACTGGGAACCGGTCTTCTTTCTCGGCAGAAGAATGTTCTCCAGGTCGGCCTTTAAGCCGCAGCCGCGTTGCTCATACATGGTACAAAAGGCACGGTGTTCGCTACAGACGCGATCACAGAATTACCTGCAGAGACGTCGAAGTGTATCGTGTCGGCACCGTAGTACAAGGAAGAAGACACCGTCTGCAGCAGACTGTCTTTTGTACATTAGCAGTTGGACCGCCGTGTCAAGGCTCCTTCATACACTTGCGACTGCTTGCAACCCAGTGCGTTGCAACCCTTTGCGATCCCTTACGACGACACACTGCTGCCAATAGCTGTGGATCACTCGCGATATTCGTATACTTGCCGTTTTTGCGCGTATTTTTGTTTCACTATTACTTTGAAAAACTTTTGAAAATTTTATAAACAACCATTTCTCGTAGTACGCACGTTTGATACTGCAAATACTGCAAAAGCTTCGATCTCGTAAAATGCAGTTCCAGGGTTGCCTCATGGATGGCACCAGCGTGCCAGTGTATTTTCTGGTCCTGAGATATCGCGAGAGGTCGTAAACCAGTCGGTCGTAAGCAGTCGCAAGCGTATGAAGCAGCCTTTAAGTTGAAAGTCCAAGGTAGCGGCACTAAGGACCGAGCGAGTGCCTACCCAAAATTTGGTGATGATCTTGAAAACAATTTACGCTAGCTCGATCATGCTGACAAAGACCCGGACAGAGGATCTGTTGACATGCCATATGCATAAAGAAGGTGGGTTGTACACGCTGTCTGTGTGTGATTAAGGGGGGGGGGGGGGCTGGTGTGTTTAGAACTAGCTCTACCACTGTTCCAAAGTCTTCCATGTGTGACACATTCAACTTAATATCGTTATCTGGTTATAATCGTCGGGAAGTTGAGCATGTCGGTGAAATAATCGCGGACTAACGATAGATACGCAGAGTCTGGTTAGGCTGTGCCTCGCGTGTTTGCCGTTTCTGCGCCCCCTTTCTTCTGCCCGTAACATCCGAGCACGGTCGTTCCCCGGGTATAAATGAATTGGATAAAGAACCGGGCATGCCAGATTCCAGCGCAACGATGGAGTCCTAACCACCCCAATGGAAGGGTATAACGTGCCAGAGTTGTGCCTATACACCATCCATTCCTAAGTTGACATTGGGGCGAGACCTACGTGCTCGCAGAACCAAAATCGCAGTGATGGAAGCGGCATTTGACTTTTTGTAGCTTGTTCTGTAGCTGCCACCGACGCTGAAGCAGATGCTAACATCTGTTAGCACGTTTCTTAAGGCTAAAAGGTAATTGCATCTCTAATTAGAGTGTTCCTCCTTGATACTGGAGCATATTACTTATAACATTTTGTGATAAAAATAGATGGGGTGCAAAAGTAATGCAGTCTTCTTTCAGAAACAAGGCTCTGTTCAGGGTAGGTTTTATTTACAATGAGTACTAAAAAAGGTTGAAAACTCAACTGTAGTGCAACACTTCATTGCAATAAAACCTTTATTTAGCCTGTAAATATAATTTCTGTAAAAGTGTCCCGTAATTTGTGTCTCCTAAATTTAATGAACCTACCAAACTAAACCCTTATATAAAAAATACTGCCAAAACAATTATTCACAAATATTGTAAAAGCCTACTCTCGGTTCAGTTTCTTTTCTTTTTTTTTACTTTAATATTGTAGATAAATTTACAATTAGGAGGACTCAGGTGGGCCTGATTCGTCCACCTGATTATGGAGCCTAGTGCGGAATAATCTGGTGTATAATTTGCGTGCCAATCGCGCTAACCCAGGCACTTTCCCAAGTCAGCCGCTGCTCCTAGCACTCCGGTGAAAAGTGGTGAAGATCGACGCACGCACGCTGGTGAGAGATGAAGGTGGACGTGAGTGGCACCAGTGCCACGGTACTCAGCAGTCACGGCACGAATGCATGTGGCAGATGTAGTAATCGAGCGATCTTGTCAGGAGTACACGACCCTGGTTCTGTCTTATCACAGCAGCCGCAATCCTAACATTTTGCAATGTTTTCTCGGACGTTTTAGTTCCCGACATCGTCCGCAAATTTAGAGTCAATGTCTTCGATGAACCGGCCAGAGCGCTTGATGCGCCCCATCAATGGATCAGGCCGGTTGATTCGCAGCATCAAAGCGCGACATTGTGGCATTCGTCATCTCCTTGTACGTGTTCTTTCATCGGCTAAGCCAATCAAGTGCAGCGAATGTCCCGCGACTTGCACTTTTCTTTAACTTTCAAAATATTAGGGACGACCAATAACAACCTATTAATTTTCTTGCTTTAAACCAATCCCGGCGCAGGTGTGGCACAATTTCCCTTTCCGCTCTCCTTTCGTCCCCCAGATCATCTCTCTGTGCGTGAATATGGGCGGGTGATCGCGTGGTGAAAGATAAGCGTGCGATAGGTCCAACGAGCACGCAGCTCCCACCGCACTATCAGCTGAGAGGTGAATGAAGTATGGTGAATGTGGCTGAATTGGGGGAAGCTGTAATATATTTGAATACTGCGAGGAAACGACTCTGGGCCATCTTCGTTGAAGTTGTCCGAGGACACTCTCTCCTAATCCAGGGTTGTCGACACGTTCTTTATAAGGGCCAATTGTTTCCTCGCATTGGCTAAAGGTCCTTCGTTTTTCTCGCAGTGCTGCGAGGGCAAGGTTCACATCCACGTGGTGGAGGGACTCCACGAAAACTTTATCCTGGGCAAGGGGGCGCTGGAGTGTGCCACCCTGGTTGCCCAAAAAGTTGGCACGGTGTAGCTCGGCCTACCCATTCCAGAGAAGCGGCATCCCCAGGCTGCTGCCGTGCAAAGGTCCTCACTGCCGCGTGGCTGGTTTCGTCGTGTTAACCCTCCGGTGCTTCCCCCTCCTTTTTTTACAGCAGACAGACAACGCGAACTCCATTTTCGCCACCTCTGTGAATTTATGTGGACTCTTATTGTAGTTTTGTTTATTTTGTTGCCCCCAATAAAGGGCTATAGAATCGCGGAATGTGTGTGGCCTGATGGGACTCGCAGTGCATATCCCCCCCCCCCCCTCGAAACAAACCGGCGTAAAAACACACCCGAGATCATGGAACGTTTGAGTTCGTTACGAGCTCATCCCATCACAATGTGGACATGGATGCTTTATGCAGGCGTGGGCGCAACCGCTTTCCTCCCCGACCTCCTCTCTTACTGGGACTAGCACAGCTTGTGTGAAGCCAGTGTCTTGGAATGATCAGTACGGCCTTATGTATTGAACATTATCAATGTTGTGGTGTCATACAGACACAAAACGTGTTGTTGAATGGGGACATATAAACGGCGTTGAATGAACGACGAAACGATTTTGAAATCGAATTTCATCTACCGCACGTTGTAAAAGGAGTGAAAAAAAACGAAACACAAAAATGAAGAGCCAAAAATGTTTTTCGCCATCGAACCTTTAAAATGAAAGCAAACTTTTTCATATCTTCTTTCCTTCGAATTAGCTCTCTACCTTTTCACTGCGATGCATCCGCGGTGCAAAAGCACGTCGCCCAAATCCATGTCACCTATTAGATAACAGTCTGCCACACCAGCACTACGATCATAGACAATAAATAGCCGGCGAATGTTTCCTATACGTTTTGTTAAAGAATTTTCTGATCCACATTTTGTGGCATAATTAGTGATGTGAAGGAAATAGACGAATTTTATAATGCTCGGAGCCACGCGCCATCTATCGTGTGGTAAACGAAGCAAGAGACACATCAGACTGCGCTTGCGCTGTCAACCCACGAGCGTCGTCTGCTGAGGAGAGCTCGGCCGCGCCCGTTGCATGCCGCTCGCGGTTCCTGCTATTCGTGCAGCTCCTCCTTTAGGGTAATGCCTGACAGATCATGCTCTTGCACAATCGGGCCGGGCTTTCCGGCTCTTCGTCTGCGACACCAAGCGGCGCATGCTTCCTATCTTAGCTAAGGTCCCTATATTCCCGTCGTTTGAAGCGCCTTCTAATGTCTGCGCATCAAAACACTTGTATTATTTAATAAAGCTTATCAGAGAAGGCGCTGACGTTGTCCAGCTGCCTGTTCTAAAGTGAAAAGCCACATCATCATCGGCGTGCTCTCGGAGATCCTACATTTAAGAAAGGGAGCAACTGAAACCATGGGGAGCGTGTGCAATTTAATGTCGGGCACCTCGGAGGCAAATTGATTGCACATGGGTACTGCGTCAGTTGGCATGCAGAAAGAAAGAAAGCGGACAGAGAGGCTAAGCAAAGTCCGGCGACGCTTGCAAACGATCGCCGTTTTCGCTTCCTCGATCAGGCAGTTAGAAACACTAAAATCTAGGCACACTGCTGCTTTCAATCAGCTGTGCCCGAAATTAAAAGACGACAAATATAATATATGCTTCTATATATGATATTGTCAGGAATGACAAAGTATGAGGCGGCGAATGACTGACGAAACTAAACGTTTAATAGGGCGACTTGTGCCCAAAACAAAATAGAGAAAGGCTAGCGTCGAAGGCGTCGATGTCGGCGAAACAGCAGGATCGAGCGCTGAGGCAAGACTAACTGTATAAGGCCACGCGGGATTCTTTTATTGCACTTTTTTTTGTAGAACAACTGTACTCGAACATTTCGTACTAGAAAATTCTGTTCTAGAACTAACCACGACCTTCTCGATTTTTTCTAGAAGCATCGTCTTAGGAGTAAAAAAAATACATCTGCCGGTCCCAGGATTCTAACCGGAAACCTCTGCGCGACTGTCGGGCGCGGTGCTCACTGTGCTACCGTTAAGGTGGAACCCCACCGTGCATGACGTTTTGGTGCTTTTTTGACGGCTTATAACTTTATTTCTACGTATCCTACAATTATAAGGTTAATGTCAAATTAAAGAGCTGTCTTTCAAAAATATTTTTATGTCTCGATATTACGATTATTTTTAGTTGTTAGTTAATTATTCAGTTTTTAATAGACCACAATCTATAAAATTGAAAAAAAAAAAATATTTCTCGAGTGAAAATGTCCCATCGTCCACGATATTTTACGTGAGCGTTCGGTTGGATGTAATAAATTAAAAAAAAAGTAAGCAACAAACTCTACAGATAATGTATATTTTAAAATAAAAAATAAAGTTTAAAATTGTATTATTTCATGGCGCTATAAAAACGGAATCACGTCAACTAATCAAAATAACGAGACATTAAATTATGAAGCATCCTTCGATATTACATTTTACAGAACTTTCATATTGATACATTACACGTTAAGAATGTTATAAGACCTCAAACTTTTCCCATTCAGTTACGGCAAATTGTAGTTTCTTAATATAAAGTACAGATAGCGACACGTGTTCAAGAACAACTTGATGTGCATTTTCCGTCGTGTGCCGCTTGGAACGTCACGTGAAAGACAAAAAAAGCGCCACATGTCGGGGTGTCAGATGCCTGGATGCCGGCAGTGAGCGAGCCAGAGATGTCAGAACAACAAGCGCGAGGCTGCGGGTGCATCACAGCTACTTTTGCGCGCGTTCTACTGTGCGTCGGTACACATGCCCGACGCAATCCAAATGAAATGGGCGCCATGAAATACAGTCTGCCATTTCAGATTCCACCCCATATGCGAAAACATATTAATGTTTTTATGACTAGCAAAAATCATTTTTGCAATCAAACTATGCTTGTTAGAATGGTTCGGCTCTATTTTGTTTCAAAAACCACCTCAGTGGCTCTTAAGTGGCAGTGATATTAAAACAAAACACAACACATTAAATCGTCACAGTGACTCTGAACCAAGGCGCTGGCCCATGAATATATAGTTGTCGAGTTTAAATATCGGCCGAGGTGCCCGCCATCCGACGGAGGCCAATCTGAGATTTCGGTTGCACGTCAAAAGATCTCCAGCTAGTCAAAATAAACCCGCAACTTTTTTTTTATTGTGGCGTGTTAAGTTATTTATGTTGGTTTGGCTTGTGAAACTTTAAGATCTGAATATTTGCTTTGCTTTACCTTAGTTCGGAGCGCAGCCAACGCTACGGGCTGATGAAGCCACTAAAGCAGCGCCAAGAGCGTGAGGTCATGCTGTTCGTTCTCTTTCTGTGCCTCTGCGGTCGGGCCACGGTGTCGGGCTAAACTAGAGCCACTAAATAAGCTACGCTTCATACACATCTTGGTGCTTAAAATGATGGTTGTCAGTTATCTGAAGCTTTATCTGAAATCACAAGAAACGCTTTTCCGTCCTCCACAAATGTTCAAACAGTCGCGACAAAGCAAAGCAATATTACGTGAGCTTCCTGACACCGAAACTAATGCTGAGGAAGTTGCACTTTTCAATCATGGCGATCGGCAGCTGCCTTTGATTTGTTACTAACCACTAACCCACAAAAATATCGGGGGAAAAGTGCCGATACTCTAAGCGAAGCTCATTTGGTTTAGCTCACAGGCTAAACCTAAAGCCCCTTCATGTTTCAGAAGCAGCGCAAGTTTCGTCGATGTACGAGGCACGTGAAACGTGCAGCCCTTGAGAAGGTCATGGCGGTACAGCGCAGCACTGAGCTAGATTTCAGACGCCATGAATTTCCCAGAAGTGGCGCGCGGGACGTGCCTCGAGCAGTTTTACAACAATGAATGGCGCCACTTAACCAAGTGCGGTGGGGGATCGTTGGCCGAGTGTGTTGCGGCACCGCAGATCAGAGCACGTGGAGAAATGCTGGAGCGAGCTCCGTTCAAATCACGGAGCTCACGCTGCAGAACCTATAGGGACTAATACCCTTGAAATACTTTTGTAATACCCTTGTTACACGGGCACACTTAACTGCAGTTACGCTAAGCCACAGTTAGCGCACAATACTTGCCGACAACATTCTGCGGCTATGCAGTCAAAGCTATGGGCGAACGTGCGCTTGAGCATCTTGAGCATCTATCGAAGCAGTGCACGCGCGCTCTTCACTTGTTATGGAATTAGCGGCGAGATGTTTTGGTGGCGCCCTCCTGTGGTTCCCCCTTGTGACGTCATTACCTTGCAAACAACAAGTTCGATGGTGTTCCTTATTAGCATGGTGGAAGCTTGAAATCATTGCGCTCTCAAAGGAACACTGCCAACACCGTCAAAATTAAAGTTTTTTCATTCCTCTTATTTCCGTCGATGATAAATCCCCTTTCCGACGTCATAGTCAGCGTTCGGTCAATCGTGGAAGGCCGACCACAGCGACGCTTTCGGTCGCGCACGGGGCTAATAGCTGTCCGAGAGTATAGTGCGGTATCTGAGGTGCCGCGCAACAGCAGTTAATGGGGTATCCACACGAAGGAGAACTCCGCGGACGGATGTCGTGACGTCAAACACCCGGGAACTCCGTCCTCGGCTCCGGCCGCCCACGTGCGGAGCTTTCGTGCTATCAGTGCGAAGCCTCCGCGCCTCCGCCACGGAGGAGAACGGCGCCGCGAGGTGTCAAAAAGGGATGACGTATGTCACACGTGATGCGCGCTCCGCGGAGGAAAGGGGCGGATTTCTCCTTCGTGTGGATACCCCATAAGCTGAGTTAACTGCGGTTAAGGCGGCGGTCCCACGGCGGCCATCTTGAACAAGCCATTAGTTCAACCACTAGATGGCGGCACTCCTCCGAGTGGCCAGAAAACAAGCTCGTGGCAGTGATGTTCCTCCTCTGCTCTTAATTTCCTCCTTTCTGCTGCTCGCCCGTGCACGTTCAGCGCTCAGCGCGTGCTCCCGCTGACACAAATGCCAGCAAACGTGCCAGTGGTGGTAGCAGTGCCCAGTTCGCACAGAAGCGGAGCCCAGCTAGCTCATCGACCCGATCGAGAGTGCCTAGCTCGAGATCGAGAGGCTCACAAGCCAGTAGCTATCGTTTTAACTATTCAAGAATTAAAAACATAGTCAATCAATCAGTGAAGAATGTTATCAAACGTTAAAGAACATATATAAGACATGCCATGTCAGCATTTCGTTAATGAAAGATCTTTTGCACGACAAAAACGTTTAAATTCATTTTCGCTGTAAGTCAGAGCGCAGCCGACATAACAGGTCAATGAGGCCAATCAAGCAGAACCAAAAAACACTATGTCACGGAGCTCAACAACCTATAGTGCGTTTGGTGTCACCGGTCAAAGCAATCAAGCGCAAACCATGCACTATGGCCTTGCGCTTTTAGTATGCGTGTTTGTGCTTGTGTATCTTATAGTCTTTGACTGCAGTTTGATCTATAATAAAACAAGCAATAGCAGACTTTTTTTTTCAAGACGGGTGTTCAAAAGGGCGCTTTATATAACTCATCATTTTGATGGTAGTTTGATTAAACTTGAATACCAATTATCTGACCTTATAAATAACCACCCTAATATGTTGAAATCGTACGCCGAGGTCGAAGACTCTGTATGTCCAAGAAAAGAGTAAAAGTGTATTTTGTTGCCCAAGTGGCTTAACGAGTGGGTAGCAGATTTCAAAGTGCATTTTATGGTGCTTTTGCTATTTTTTTGCGTTATTATTTAGGTCTATTTATAATTTGATGTTAAAAAAAATATACCAACCTCTTACATGTACCTTTATCTATATATATTTTGTTTGATTGCAACAGATATAAAGAATTTTACAGTAACGCTGACAATGTATGTTAATTAATGTGATCTCAATGATGTCGATGGGAATGATTTCCATTTGAAACGTTTGATGACGTTGATATTAATTATGATAACTACGATGTTTAGCTGATGTCAATTTTATTATTTTATGCATAATTGATTTTTATACTGGCACTGGTCCTGTACACCGTTGAATGCTGTAAAAAGGGGCTGATGGCCTGGTCAGAAGACCTTTAATGCGAGAAAAGTGTTTGCCCCACCACGCGAAAATCCGGCGGCGCAAAGAGTAAAAACACGTCAGAAATGCTCGGATTGACGTCACAATTTTCACGACGGTTCCTATAAACAAAGCAAATGAACGACTTTCAAAACAAAGTTTAGTGCATTTCGGTCTGGATGGGAATCGAACCCAGGCCTCCGGGGTGCGAGACGGGCACGCTTCCCCGACTCCACGGCGGCTCCAAGGTCCTGGCTGACTAAGGTGTGCCTAGTGCGTGCGTCATTGCACACGTCCCGTCACAACCATCTGACTGACTAAAGGTGTGTCCAAGTGCGCGCGTCATTGGGCACGTGACGGTGCAGCCAATGGGGAGAAGGTGGCGCCACGTCGAGTGTATAACATGAGCGCGCTGTTTCCCGCCCGTCACACACCGAATCAGCAAAACTAACGCATGTCAAAAAACTAAATCGAAAACTTTTCACCAAAAGGACTGCAATGCTTTCATATTCCCACACGTAAGCAATCAAAAGTGTCTGTGCGGAATTTTCTTTTGTATTCTTTTGCCGCAGCCCCTCAGACACATGTATGTCTGGAAATAAGGATTATTATTATTATTATTAACTCACGCACACAATATTTATTTTTATTTTTACATGTTCACGGGAGAACCGCCAAGCGGTCTGGACCATCTAAAGTTCAGTGTGTCGTCACGTTCCTATAGCCGTCTGCACGTTCACGTTCAAATGGAAAAACACCGTAGACCGTCTTCTCTTTTCAAATGACAACGAACCGAAGCAGGCACGTAGCCAGGGGGGGGGGGGGGTGCATGGGGCCCGGCCTTCCCCCGAAATCTTCCATTTTGCTGAGACCCCCTCTCCCCCCTCCACCTCATACAGCATTTTGTCATGGGCGCCCCCCCCCCCCCCCCCCCGAAACAAAATCCTGGCTACGTGCCTGAACCGAAGACCACATGAAGTGGTGAGAACTCAGCCATTTTTACGCCCAAACGTTTTTTATGCATTTTGAAGTGCGCGCAATCCGGTGTCACTCAGCTCGAGCCCGTAGCTTTGGCTAGTGCATAGACGCCATTTTACCGCCCAAATCACGCACCGAATGCGCGAGAGCGTCACGCG
>JABSTQ010002388.1:0-40092 GCA_013358835.2 Ixodes persulcatus | reverse complement strand
CGGAGCGTCACGCGCTGGCACATTCAGGGTAACAATTGATGTCTCACCCTCAGACAGACGGACATAGGCACCCTTGCTCCCGGACACGCAGCGCCAGTCGGTGAGCGATCGTTCAAACTGTCCTGTGCCTTGCGGCGCGAGGAAGTGAACAGACAGCAACGTAGTTCCCAAACGACCTCTTGGTTATTCCCAAGCGCCGTATACAGGGTGTTTTTTTTTTTACCTGCCCAAATTTTTTAAATAAAGGAGGAACGTTTTATGAATGCGGTTTTCCACTGCGTGTTTTATACGGCTTGGCGGACATTGATGGGAATATAACCTCACACTAATCAACTAATTAATTAAAAACCGTTAATTAACTTTTTAATTACTGTAATGATAATGTTTATATTACGAACATTTGAGGCAGTCTATGCCAAGACTGTTTCCATTTTGTAGAATTCGCGTAACCAGCTTGTTTACCGCGTATTCGTCCACGAATTTTGCACTTTTATCCGGCTAATGTAGCAGTTCGGCTATAGTTGCCACTTTCGTGGGTTCGCCGATTGAGTGGATAAAAAGTCGGATTAAGTAAAAAATTCGGGGGCTATATCTTGGAACAGAGGCACATTACGCAAATCCTACAAAATGAAACCAGTCTTGGCATATGACTGCCTCAAGTGTTGTAATTTTACACATATATCCTATTACAGTAATTAAAAAGTTAATTAACGGATTTAGTTAATTATTTGATAATGTGATGGTTATATGCCCATCTAATGTCCGCCAAGCCATATAAACACCGTGAAAACCGCATTCAAAAAACTTTACCCCTTTATTTAAAAATTTGGTGCAGTTCAAAAAAAAAACCCTGTATATTTGCCACGCGCCGTACAACCGATAAGAGGCGAGCGAACGCGGTGATCAGTAAAAACACAGTCAGGATGATTCCACACAAACTGACGCGCAGCCTTGTCGACGCGCGCCAGCCAATGGACATAAGTGTAAAAAAGTGCCGTTGGCTAGCTTTACGCTTGGTTTCATTAAGGGACACTGACAGGGTATTTATGCTCGCCGAGGTTTTTAGTTGTACGTGACATATGAGAGCCCAACTACCCAGAACAGAATGTGCGGCTCGAAATTCGGTTTCTTTCCGCCCGAAAACCGCCGATCGAGAACTGGCCGGATTGAGTCGCGCTCACTCTCTTTTCCGTGGTCACGGGCCGTTTTCTAAGGTATCGACGCGACCACCAAATTGAATCAAAGTCGTGGGTCATTTAAGGCACACACTCAATATTAAAAATAGAAAACAATATGAAGCCCATTTTTCGTGGCTTCCAAAAAGCTGCAATTCCGTTGTTTTAAAGAAAAGGTAGCACAGACAACCGGAAGCATTCTGTGCGTTCACTGCATAATTCTCAACATGGCGTCGTTTCGCGTATCGTGGGACTAGCGGATGGCAGCGGACGACGGGCGTTGGACCTCTACTTCAGAACTGTCGTTCACGGTACCGGGGAATTCTGTCTTCCTTCGAAAGCGAAATTTTGGACCGATCAAAAGAACAGATATTCATCCCGTACGACACGCCCGACCAGCAAGCCGATTGCACGAAGACGTCGCCGAGCCGTCGTCCCTTCTCGTTGCTGAAGACATCGCTCGCTCAAACGTCAAGCACGAAGTGCGTACTTTGAGTTGAATACGCACGCGTACGGTTTTTTTTTTACCAGGTGCGAAGTGCGAATGTGGCCTCTGCGTGGTGCTGCCTGACTTCAAGCCGGGAGTGCATGGATTGAAGGGAAATCGGCAGCAAACTTCCGACATACAGTCTACCCGCTGAATTTCTTCGTAGGATAGAGTTCCTTCAGTAGCTCAGTGGAAAGACGTCCGCTTCACACGCGGAGGGGACGGGTTCGATCCCTGGTGTCACTTTTTTTTTTTTTTGTCAAGCATTTTGCGATGTTTACATTTCTTTTTTTACAATTATCACTGAAAAAAACAATTGTTTTGGACGATACGTCGCTGAACTAAATTGTATGGGATTCCATTTTTGACACCTGCAAACTCAATGTAGGGTGCTCCACGTCAGTTCATGCGATGATGGTCCGGGTCATAATTTAGATATTTTTGTTAAAAATGTATATGAAAGCCATGTTCTTGGGAGGAACATTCAGCTATATATGAATGCCGTAACAATATTTTTCGCTGAGATATAAAATAGAGAAGTTCGAGGCTTGGAAACGTGCTTTGTCTCATCAGGGTAATCTAGAAATTTGTGAAGCCGAAAAGTGAAGCCGCCGGTTAACTCGATGCTGATTGGCTGAGCCGGGTGATGACGTCACACCCCCTAGCTCTACGCTGATTGACTGCTTCAGGTCCTGGAAGAGCGCCAGGGGTTTAAAACCCGGGTTTGCGCGGGGATCTCCATTCCAGGAGTTGCTATCGAGTGTACGTGCCATGCGTTAAAGGGATACTGACAGGGTATTTATGCTCGCCAGGGTTTTTATTTGTACATGACATATGAGAGCCCAACTACCGAGAACAGAATTCGCGGCTCGAAATTCGTTTTCTTTCCGCCTGAAAACCGCCGATCGAGAACTGGCCGGTTCACGTGCCGTTTTCTATGGTTTAGACACAACCACCAAATATAATCAAAGTCGTGGGGCATCGAAGGCGCACACTCAATACTAGAGATGGACAAAAATAATGATACCCATTTTTTGTGGCTTATAAAAACTGCAGATACGGGAATGAAAAAAAATAAATAAATAAAGCACATTTATGTGATTTTTGGTATCATTCTTGTTCCTCCCCAGTCCAGTTTCGGTTCCGGTGTCGAGCAGTTGCGTTTTTTTTTTTTTTTTACTGTATTAAAAATGTATGTGACACTGTAGCAAAATATTAATTGGGTGGTCTTCTGACATCATAATAAATCGCGTAACAAAATAAAACGCGGGGGGGGGGGGGGGGGGGGGGAGGGTGTTAGTGTTTCTTTAAGCCAGTCGCTAAACTAACAGATGAAGAGTGTCGAGAGCGTAGACGTTACTCCCGGAAGAATCGGACTGCCCAGCAATTTTTAAAGCATGAAATGCCTTTTAACGCCCATTTATCCAACCGTCCGTCCGTCTGTCCGTTCGTCTGTGCGTTTCCCGCTAAATTTGGCGGGGAAATTGATATCACCAGACCTATACACGAATTCAGAGTCTGAGCTATATTCAGCGGAAAAATTGATGTCATGTGACTTGACGTCACGGTACATAGAGACCAATTCAGTTTCCCCGCTAAATTTAGCGGAAAAAGACGCCACGTGATCTATACACCAATTCAGTTACCCGCTAAATTTAGCGGGAAAATTCACGTCACGTGACACACCAATTCCCTCTAATGCATTTCATGCATTATAGGACTTTGAAGGTAAAGGCTGTTGCCAATTTATTATTATTATTATTATTATTATTATATTATTATTATTATTATTATTATTATTATTATATTACTACATCCTCCGCCACATTGCCTCACTTGAATGAATTCGGTGACCTACTAAGTTACATTAATGTCGACCAGGAATGTGTAGAGCTAGGTATTAAAAAAAAAAAAATGAAAGCCACGCTCTCTGCGGGGCACGATGGTATACCATCTGCAATCCTCAAAACTTTTCGTGATATACTCACACCTACACTATGTGCAATATTTAACAACTCATAAGCGTCAGGAGTGTTCCCCGAAGTCTGGAAGATTGCCGTGCTCGTTCCGGTTCTGAAGTCGGGAAAGAAAGGTGATGTTCGCAACTATAGACCGATTTCCCTTCTCTCTTCATTTTTCAAACTCTTTGAAACAGTCATTCATCAATTCTTGTCTTTCAAATTTCGGAACTTAACCCTCCCTAATCAGCATGGGCTTATGACCGGCAGATCAACGACTACAAATCTTGTAAGTTTTATGTCTACCGCATCCCAGGTAGTCTGCAACAGAGGTCAGCTAGACGTGGTCTACTTTGACCTTAGCAAGGCATTTGATGTTGCAAATCACACGATCCTTTTATCAAAGCTTTCCGCCTTCGGGGTTTGTGTCAGAGTATACGACTTGTTTCAAAAATATATTTGTCAAACAGGAAAGCGTATACGGTCGAGTCAACAATATGAACTTCATTGTACGGGGCAAGTTCTGGCGTTCCTCAGGGATCCATCTTAGGACCGCTCCTGTTGACAATTTTTGTAAATGACGTCTCTGGTGCAATTTCTAATTCTTCGTTCCTGCAATACGCTGATGACATTAAAATTTACAAAGAAATAGTCTTTAGATGATTGCGCTAGGCTTCAGGAAGATGCATGTTCTTTCTTTAGGTGGCGCTCAGCCAATAATCTTCTCTTAAACCGTGCTAAAACCAAGGTTATGACATTTACTCGGAAGGCACAGAAGACATTTTTCGCATATAGTAATCATGGTGAACCCCTGTCTCAGGTATGTGCAATGAAAGATCGGGGAGTTGTGTTCGATCCTAGCCTGCGAACTAGGCTCGTTCACTCGTCTCTGCGCTTCTCACGTTGTACCGCTCGTTAGGCATGCCCCAGTTAGAATATGCCTCAGTTGTGTGGAACGGAATCCCTAAAACTAACTCATTGGAAATCGAACGAGTTCAGAAAAAGTTTATTTCCATCTTTAAACATCGCCGCCCTTTGAAGGATATTCATTGTTCAACTTATGACGCAACGTTAGAGCGTGTTGACTTGCTAAGCCTGCACCGGCGTCGGCAGGCTGACCTATTGTTTTTGTTTAAAATGTTGCATGGTTCGATTAATTCACCAAGCCTCTTGTCTGAAGTGTGCCTTAGGGTTCCACATGTGCCTATACTCGAAATCAATCGTCATTTTATATTTTCAAACATTTTAGTCTTTTAAGCCCAATTATTAGACTGACCGAGTGTTATAACTCTGAGAAACTCGATATTTATAACTGGTGCTACAGGGCATTTCTTATTTCTGTTGATGGCCTGTCTCGGAGAGCACAGACATTCTTGGGTCTGTGCTTGTGCTACTGCTTCGTATAATATTCGTTTTGAGTGCCTCTCAAACTTGTTTTTACATTACTGCAATTTCTCGTCATTGTACACAAGACCTAGAAATTGTATTTGGTTATCATTCAGCTCAGTGTATATCGTGTATGATTACATGCAGTTACTATATAGTGCATTGCTCTTCTGTATTTGTGTATTTTATGTATTCATTTCCAACCAGTGTGCCAGTACCAAGTCCACAAGGTTGTTCCTGGGCACTAGAATAAACATTGATTGATCGATTTATTATTATTATTATTATTATTATTATTATTATTATTATTATTATTATTATTATTATTAGACGTTGACGTAGCAGTGCCCCTAAGTGGCTCGTTAAACTTTCTCGTTTTGTTTTCACAATTCGTGATAGATTTAATTTCTGTTCATATTTGTGTTTTTCTTCGTAAGTGCCACTGCTGCCATTTCTAAGGATGGCCGAGAACTCTTCAAGCTGCGTCTGGTCTGTGCGGCTTTTTTCCTCGGTCTCCCTCCGGCATGCCCTTGACGGAAAATAATAATAATAATAATAATAATAATGATGATGATGGTTGTGGTAATGATGCTGCTGCTGATGATGATGATGATAATTATTATTATTTTATTTATTTATTCATATTACCCCTAAAGGCCCTCGTGAGAGGGTATTACATAGGGGGGTTACATAAATCGTTCCAATAAGAACTAGTGCACAATGTACAACATATGAGAATACTAGAAAACAATCAATACACTTAATAATAAAAAGAAATTAAAGGATACACTCAAAAACGAATAAAAAACATACACTCACTCATCACACTGCAATAAAGCTGAGTCAAGGTAAAAACAAAATAGTACACATTTGCTCTGCACGTTCCGGAAAGAGGAAACAACAATGTAAAACAGCAAAAGTTAGATGGCATCAGTATTTTGAATTGGTTCTTGAAACTTCGTGATATCTTTTTCTGAGGCAATGTGCGATGGTAGATTATTCCAATCGATTGTGGTACGTGGAATCATTATTATTTATTGCCAGCAATAATATCGAGAATTACAGACCAATTTCTATTTTACCGATCATCGCGTAAATACTTGAAAAGCACGTGTTTCACATAATGACATCTTTTCTAGACAAGTTTAATATATTGTCGCCCACACAGTTCGGATTCTTACAGGGGAAGGGTACACAGCCTCTTTTAGAATATTTTGCTGACAAACTTCACGATGCTCCATGATCACAACCTTATCACCTCTATTCTTAGACGTGTATAAAGCATTTGATATTGTTAGTTACATACTACCCTTCCGAAAACTCTACAGCATGCTTTTCGCTTTCGTGGCTTTCTTTTCATTTTCGGAGGACTATCTTAGTAATCGCTCCCGGCTAGTATCTGCAGGTAGTATTCAAAGCTTTCGGACCAAACTAATGGCGAATTCCACGGGTCGTTTTGGAGTGCGCCGGGATCGAATTTTCTGGAGCGCGTTTATTTCACTGGGCGATCGGGATCGAGACGGACGTGTTTCCCTTGTCGTTTTGGATCAGCTCCCACTCCAGATCGCGATCCGGATCCGAGAAAAGTCGCTCCGCCGATTTCGGCGGATTCTACCGGAAGCCAGCCTGGCCAGCCCTCGGCGCGCACACGTGACTTCCTTTCTCACCGGGCATCTTGCGAAGTGCCGCCCGCTTTACTGCTGCTGCTGCTGCTTGATGACAGCCTGAGCTTGTCGTCAAGTTGCTCGAACAGCTCGTCCAGCACCAGCGGCGTGAGTAGCAGCGACGACAGTTTGAGTAGCAGCGACGACAGCGACGATCAGGGCAACGTTACGGCTGAAACGCTGCCCTGATCTATTTGGTTGACCCAATATTTGCATTGTCACCAAAATCTAAACTTTTACCTGGAGTATATAAATTTTGAATTTAAAAAAAAAGTTGACTTTTGGGTGGGCTTTGGGAGGAAAATCGCTCTCCCCCCTTTCCCTTCAATCCGCCCGGAAATGTAGCCCTAGAGGTCCGAACCAGATGCCGAAGTTTCAGCACTATTCATTCATTCATTATTCAAAAGCTATAAGTGATTTGCTGAAATTTTCAATGGGGAGATGGCAGCCGAGAGAGCTCTCGAACACGTATCGAAAGCGGGCGAAAATGGGGCCCATTTTCTCATTGAAAGTTATAGAAACTCACGCAAGTTTTGAATAAGATAATGGCTAGTGCTGAAACTTTGGCGTCTGATTCGGATCTCTAGCGCTACATTTGGGCGGAAAATGAGCGTTCGGCAATGGTTTTTTTTTTTTTTTGCGGTTAAAAAAACAAACAAAAAGACAATGTATTTTTTTTTTTTTGGGGGGGAGGGGGGGGGGGGAAACCCTGTATATATAAACTCAGGAGTTTTTTTGTTGTTTTTTTTTCGGTTAGCAGCGATTTTACGAGTAAGTTCACGAACGCGGGTTCGAAAACTGGTCGCATACAACCGCAGTATTTCGGGTCGAGCAGTCCGTGAGCTCGGACAACAAGACACGTGGAGAGTGTCGGGTGATGGGGCTGCTCTCGCGCGCCAACGATGGAACGAGTCACGAGGCACGTTTCCCTGTCTGCAACGGCTCGGAATTCCGCTCGGATCCTCCGGGTATCAGCACCGGACGGACCACAATCCGAACGTCCAGAACAATGGACTTGTCGTCGCTCCCCGAGGACCTGTCTTCGCGAATATGGACGCACAAGCACGCGACGAGCCGCCGTCGCGCGTTTCCGCAACGCCGAGACAATGGACCCTTTTTTTTTTCTCTCTTTCTTCTCTTTCTCGAGAATTGAGTCTTGCGCGTGCGCGAGCTCTGCTCCGTGCAGTTAACGGCGGAGGCACATGCGTACCACACCTCCTGGGTAACAAGGCCCGAAATGCTGGAATGTCTACGTCATTGTCTACGTCACATATCGGAGGCCAACGCTGAGCACAGATGGACACGAATGCTGCGTCAGTCGACGTTCGGCTAGGACTCGTTCGCAATCGGTGGGGGCACCGAGGGAAGACGATCCTCTCCTCCGACCGCTCCCGGAGGAAGGCTCATCTTCCCTCGGTTCGCTCGGAGGCGCAATGGCTCCGCGCTCATCCCGTGCTCTCCGGCACGGATTTAGGCCGAAAGCGACGATTGGAAATCGCCATGGACATCCTTTGCGCTCCCACTCTTCGTTCAGCGCCGTTCGTGGTCACGCAATTCCAGTGGACGCTTTTCTGCCCGTTCTGCCCGAGAGTTGCAGTACGAGAGTTACAACTCAAGAAGGTAGGGCGAGGGTACCACGGGTTCGGGAAGGAGGAAGCAGGCGGAACGCTGGAGAAGAGAGGGGGAAACCTCCTCCTCTTTTTAGCGTTCCGTCTGCTTCCTTCTCCCCGGCCCGTTTTACCCTCGCCCTTACCTTCTTGAGTTGCAACGGATCGTCATTTGGCAAACTGCGAGAGGTATGGCGTCGAAGCGGGGGGATCTATCGCGTCTTTCACAAGTATTTCGCCAAGTCGCACTGATTGGCGCTCCGGGTGCACCGCAGGGCAGCGCGCTTGCAGGAGCTTATTGTTCGTCTACCGGGCTGTGAAACGCGTTCTGAGCATGTGCACGAGCTCCCTTCAGCGGAACATCAGACGTTGCTCATGCGCAGTAGCTCTCTTGTGCGTAGTATCGGACGCCGCGTCATCTGCCTTGTGGCATTTTTCGTGCGAGCGATAAGGGGTGAAAAGGTGCACACTACCATCGCGCTTGTACGCCGCCTTCGAAGCTCCCTCCGATTCGGTCTGCCCTATTCTTCGTTTCACCATAGCACCCAAAGGTCGCTGCTTCGTTCTTCGGTGTTCTACACACTAAAAGCGTGAGCTCGTGGCGCGTTCATTCAGCTTGATTGGTCTTGCTGGAGATAGCACCCGCACGGAAAGACGACGAACGTCGTGACGTAGTCCTTTTCCCGCGTGCTTGATTGCCCCATCAGATCGTTCGTCGACGTAGCGTCTCACTGACGCCGGCGGAAGCGCGGCCCTCGATGTCATGGCGTTGTTCACGCGCGGACTTTGAGAAGGAAGCGGGGGACCAGCGGGAGGGGAGGAGGCACGCGCGCCCGCTGACCCGCAGTGGCGACCGCAAGTTCGCCCCCGCACGAGCGCGCAGCAACGCTTGGCCGGCAGGCCGAGACCGCTGCATGCAGGGGCTCGCGTGGCCGTCGGGTCGCGGGCTTCCCTCAGGGAAGGGTCCTTTCGTCGCGAGCCCGCGCAGAACCTTTCGGGTGCCCAGCATCCAGCACGTGCCCGTTGCCTTGCATCCTGTTTGAGTCCCTTGCACTGCCGAAGTTCGCGAAACGCCCAGAGGCGGGACGCCTGAAAGTTGGAGCCTGTCGCGTGGCATGCAACGGGTTTTCGGTAGACGAACCACGACGGTACAATATTCTTGCATCTCGCTTTTTTTTTTTTTTGTGTGTGTGTGTGTGTGTGTGTGTGTGTGTGTGTGTGTGTGTGTAAACGTTAGCAACAGTAAACTCCGTTTGTAGCGCTATAGCCGGCCTGCTTCGCCGGCCCTATGCGGGCAAGTTCGCCTGCTCCTTACGCACCTCGTGCGTTTGTTCACCTCCCAAACGCGTCCACATGCCTTTGTTTCCCCTCGACCACAGCCAGGGACGGCACGCGCTGGGCTGCCTCGTCATTGTGCGCCCCCTACGAATTATCTATGTTTGGGACAGAACGAGCGGGTTGGTAGGGATGATTAAACTTGAGGAAGAAAACGAGAAGGGACGGTGTTTGTCCGTCCCTTCTCGTTTTCTTCCTCAAGTTTAATTATCTATGTTTGTTTCTTGATTGGCGTACCCCTCCTTGAGCCCCCTGCTTCGACATTGTTTAGAGTTCGGCTATTCCCGCAATTGCAGCGATTGGACCATTATAGAGGAGGTCGTGGATTGGACACGAGCCGCCGTTCAAATGTTTGCAGACGCAACTTGCAAGCCGACTCGTGGGTTATCGTCGCAAAGGGATCCCCGCGACTACATGTCGTCAAGCTTTGTGATTGAGAGACTGAAAGAAAATGTCCTCTTTTATTCTTGAAACTGCTCCGCCATAAAAGAAGCTTCTTTCAATCAAATATCGTTTCGCAGCGTCTTTAGACAAAATAAAAAAAAAAAAAAGGTCTCAAGTGTGCCAATGATTGAGTGCCTTTGCACACAGAAGAGTCACGTGGTGAGCGCACTACTGGATCCTCCAATGTAAAACAAAATGCCTGCGCTTTTACCTTCTTTTTTTTTTCTTTTCGAGGATGCATGTTGGCCGATCACCGCAAACCGCAGTGATCGGCAGGCACTGCACAGGGACAACGAGCGAGCGAAACATCTTGCGATGGTTGTCCAGGCTGCGCACATCGCGTTTTTGGATCGTTTTCCTTGCGCTATGGTAATTGACTAGATTCGCTCCGTAGATTGTGGTGATTGGCCCATTGTGTGCTGTGCGGGAAAGTAGACACGCAGTCACGTTTTAGAGACTGGGCCGTTCAGCGAAGCCGTTCGTCATGGATTGGAGGCCACTCGCGCGAGATGACGGTCTGCTCTCTTCGTGACTGTGGAGCAGCAATTAGGGCGAGAAGAGACAATGGCGGCGCGCGTCTCTCGGTCGGGCCAGCAGTGTCAGAAAGACGGACGCAGTCCATTGTTGTGCGCACAAGTTTAAACCGGGACGGATACGCCGGCGGTCGGGCGAAGCGGCACTCCGCCCGCGCGCTTGACTCCGCACGAATAACACCCTTTCCGGCACTTTCCTTCGCGATCTGTGTAGAGGTACGCACGCACTAAGGCATGTCACAGTTGCCAGGCTAAAGATGCCGCTTTAGGCGCTAAACTTACGTTCGGTCTAAACGACCAAGCTTTCGGGGAGACTCAGTGTTGCGCCCCAAGAAAATTGAATTATCCCTATTAGCGGCGAGAAGTTTTGGTGGCGCCCTCCTGTGGTTCCCCCTTGTGACGTCATTACCTTGCAAACAACAAGTTGGTGTTTGTTATTAGCATGGTGGAAGCTTGAAATCATTGCGCTCTCAAAGGAACACTGCCAACACCGTCAAAATTAAAGTTCTTTCATTCCTCTTATTTCCGTCGATGATAAATCCCCTTTCCGACGTCATAGTCAGCGTTCGGCCAATCGTGGAAGGCCGACCACAGCGACGCTTTCGGTCGCGCACGGGGCTACTGATCAGCGCGTGCTGATGGCGAGCTTCCACAGTTCTTTTGTAACGTGCATTCCGCACCCTCAAGATTGCCGGTCTTAGCAACCTATTAATGTGGGCTCGTTCAGAGCATGCGCTCTAGACGTCACCCACAAATATGGCGCCCAGTGAACACTCCTTATTGTAGCAGCAATCCCAAGCTTGAGATTATAAACACACATGGTCTATCAACCCGTATACATTCTCGGTTACAAAGCTTAGCTCTCGCAAAATGTTTAAAGAAAAAGAAAAGAAACACGACCGAGAGACCCGATGAAGCTAATTTTCTCGTATTTTGTGTCTGGACCCGAGAGTATTTAACAGCTACAACCCCATGCATGCCATGATTGCTCAGAAACAAAGACCTTATGGCACGCGTTTCCCAGGAACGAATGCTCCTGTCTTGTCCTTTTATGTGAATTCGGAAAGACCTTAGTCAAAAATTATCATGACCGGCTGTCTAAATCTGGTCTATATATTGACAGCAGCGCATCTCTCTCAATCTGAAATAAACGAATCAGTCGAGAGTATAGAAGTTTTGAATGTGGTTCCTATGAGATGCGAGTTCATTGCAATTTCCCGGGTGAACCTGAGGCCCGAGTTTACCATGCCTGTGATGCGGTGTTGGTTCCCGGGACATTCGAGTTCCTGCGTGTCTATCGCACCATGAAGCCTTGAGTTTGCCGAGAACGTGATATGGCGGGCTAACCGCGTTCCAACGTATCGGTTCGGTTCACAGGACTGTTGGCTTTCCCCTAATTGAACAAACGTTTAGGAAAATAAAAGGGTTTAATACAGGAAAATAAAATTTAAAGTTACACGTGCGGCGAACGCACACTTGCATGCCGCCATCTTTCTTCGCATCCCCCGCTCTCTGCCCAATGTTGCTCCCTTCGTTTTCGGATTTCGCTAACACTCGGCCATTCCTGGCAGCGAACTGTCCTCAGTTCATGCGGCGTAGTCCACAAGGTACGAAGGTCTTTTGGGCACACGCGTGCTACGTCTCGGCACACTGTCTTCTTCGTCGGTGCTTGATTGGTCGGACGATTCTTGGCATCTTCCACCCCATCTCTTGAGTTGGCTGATGTGGGCGGTTGTTGAGTAGACCCTCTTCTTTCCCTTCATCTCGGTCACTCTGTAGGTGTCCGCTGGGAGTACTTCTGTCACAGTCAGTGGGCCTCTGAACTTCTTCTGGGTTTTTGTTGGGACGCCGGTGTGCTCTGGAATGCAGCGCATGACCACTACGTCTCCAACGCTCAGCCCTTCTGCTGCGAAGTGATGCTTGTCGAAGTACCGCTTCGACCTTTCTTGCTGGGTCATTATGTCACTTTGAGCCGTCTCTTGAAGTTGATCTGGGCACACCCACTCGTCATTCTCTCTGTTTAGCCATCTGAGGACACCGTCTTGCATCCTTGGTTGATATCCATGCAGAAGCCTGAAGGGGCTAGTGCCTGTTGAGGCATTATATGCTGTGTTCAGGTAGCTCTCTACCTCTTTGATGTTCTGATCCCAGTCCTTGTGAGTTGGGTCCTCGATTGTAGCCATAATGCACGGTACCAGGGTTCGGTTCACTCGCTCTACCTGGCCGTTAGCCCTTGGGTGGTGCGATGAGTTCAGTGTGTGGGCCACACCATTTTCCTGGCAGAAGGCTTCGAAGCTGTGGGATGTGAAACAGGAACCACGGTCCGAAATGATGCGTTCCGGTAGTCCAAACTCTGTGACAAAATTCTGCATACACCGCAATACGTTCCTTGCCGACGTGTCTCGCACAGGGTAGAGGCGTACAAACTTGGTCAGATTGTCCACCAGCACCAAGATCCACTGGTTTTTCTTGGAGCTTCTCACAAATGGACCAACATGGTCCACGTGTACAACTTGAAATGGCCTCTTCCCAGGCGGTATAGAGTGCAGAAGTCCAGGCTTCTTCCCTCCTGGTACCTTCGTGAGCAGACACTCGAAACACCTACGGATGTGCTGATGCACATAGCGCTTCATCCGAGGAAACCAATAGAGTTCCTTGATTTTCGACACGGTTCGGTCTGTGCTAAAATGTCCCTGCAAGTCGTGAAACTTGACACACAGTGTTTTACGCATGCTCTTAGGCATCACGAAAAGGAGTCGTCCGTCTTCCTCCACGTAAAACAGCTTTCCATCCTTCAGTCGTAGGTTCTTGACCTTGACACTTTCCTGTTTGGTCCTTTCCTTGATTGGCTTCTCGAGAATCTGTGCGAGGTTAGCCAAGTCTGCGTCAGATCGCTGGATGATCACAACTTGGTCTTCTAGACCTAAGGTGAGGCATACTTCAACCCTGGTTTCGACGACCTCATCAAGGGTGTCCTCCGATGCCCCTACGGGTTCACGACTGAGGTAGTCCACGTGAGCCATTTTCTCACCTGCACGGTGCTTCACCTCGAAGTCATACTCCTGAAGTAAGTCAAACCACCTTGCTATCTGTGGTTTAAGGGTCTTGTGTGCATTTAGGTACACAATTGCTTGACAATCTGTTACCAGTGTGAACGGAATGCCTAGAAGGAATGGACGAAGTCTTTCCATACTCCAGACTATTGCCATGAGCTCTAGTTTTCCTGCATGGTAGTTCTTCTCGGCATCAGTGGTGCGCTTACTGACACAAAACACCAGGTGCCAGCGTCCCGACTCGTCTTGCTGAAGAATCATTCCCGCAAGTCCATGCATGCTTGCGTCCGTGTGGAGTTCAGTTGGGGCTGAAGGGTCATACAACCTCAGTATCGGGGGTTCTGTTAGTTCCTTCCGGAGCTGGTCGAAAGCCTCCTGTTGCTCGATTTCCCATGTAAACTTTGTGTCTTTCTTGGTCAGACGAGTAAGAGGTTCTGCCTTCAGGGCATAGTGGGGAATGAACCGTCTGAAAAATCCTGTCAGGCCCAGAAACCTCCTGACGCCGTGAACATCGGTCGGTGGGCTAGCTTCCAGTATGGCTCGTTGCTTCACTTCACCTGGCTGCAGGTAGCCCTTCACAATCTTGAAGCCTAAGTAATCGAGTTCGTCGCTCCCAAACACACACTTGGAGAGTTTCAGAGTTAGTCCGGCAGCCCGCAGGGCATCCAGGACTTGTTTGAGCTGAACCAGCAAGTCCTCCCAGTCCTTGGCTGGAATCAACAAGTCGTCCATGTAGCACAATGCTACACTGTTGCGCAGAGTCCCCAGGACTTTGTTCATTAGACGTTGAAATACAGCCGGGCCGTTTCTTAGCCCAAACACCATACGTTCAAACTGTCCAGTCTCATCAGGAGTGATGAATGCAGTTTTGGCCTTCGATTCCTCACTCAGTGGAAGCTGGAGGTATCCGTTTGCACAGTCTAACACGCAGTACATTCGTGCTCCAGACAGTCGTTGCAGCTGGTCGTCAATGTTTGGTAGTGGGAAGTGTTCTGGCACAGTCTGGCTGTTGAGTCGTCGATAGTCTATGACGAGACGGTTTTCTCCATTTTTCTTTTTCACGAGTAGCACTGGACTAGCATATGGCGACGTTGTTTCGGTGACGATACCAGTCGCCTTCCACTCTTCGACAATTTTTTGGATCGCTTCCCTTTCCGATGCATTAGTCTTGTACGGCTTGCATCTGACTGGGGTACTTCCAGGTTTCTCTGTGATAGTCATTTCTAGTTGGTTGCAACACCCCAACTCAGACAGATTCAGTGCGAAGCAGTCCCTATACTCATTCAGCATCTTCAGCAGCGCGTCCACGATCGATGGGCTCTCGCTGAGGCACATTCCTCACTGGGGTTAACTCTTCGCTCCCTGAGAGCAATTCAGCGTGAGCAAACAAACTTCCCCTGAGCAGCTGTTGGTCTTCATCCTTGTCGTTCAACACGGGTATCTCAACCCTTCCGTGTTCGGCGTGAAGCAGCATTCCCTTGTCAGTCCCACTAGGTACGATAAGACTTCCTTCACTCTTACCGGTCTCCACTGTCACCCAACACACAGTTCTTTTGGGCAGCACCATAGTTTCCTTGACACGCAGTGGTTCCTTGGAAGGCTTCATCTGTGCAAGGTCGATGTCACAAAACGGAAGATCATCACGGTAGCCAATCCTGAGCTCATCTCCCATGCGCAGGTATGCAATGTGGTCTTGTTCCGTCCAGGTTCTACCGACCAGCATGTCCACAGGCAGGGCACTGTCGTTGACGACGATCACCTTGACCTTACGGCATACCACATCGTCGATTTCAATGTCGACCTCCGAGGTTCCGATGGACCGCACTGTAGATGTGTCGGTGTTCCCAAATCCATACAAGTCTTGGGCCTTGCACACAACTTGTAGGTTGCACTTTTCAGCTGCTCGATGACGCAATATACAGTCCGAACTTCCGGGGTCGATCATCACCTGGTGAGTTCCATTGATAAGAGCAGTCTTCAGGAATTTAGCTGGATCACTGTCACTTGTTGGACTTTGATTCACTACAAAGTTGCCAACAGGGTTTGTTGCTGGGCAGTTTCTCGCCATATGTCCATACTTCCCGCAACTGTAGCATTTTCGCTCAGCTTGATCTCGCTTGGAGGATTCCGGTGTTTTCTTAGGTGGTCCGCCTGATCTGTCGGCTGGACCATATTGCTTCCTCGACTCATTGAGTCTCTGGCCACACTCTTTTGATCTGTGAGGCGTATTCCACTGGGTGTTTGCTCGGTTGGACGTGCAGTAGCCCACGACCTTGAGGTTGATGACCCGACGCGAGGTGTTGCTGCACCTGGATCACCGCTGTATGGCTTGACCCTTGGAGACATCTGAATCCTTGATTCACTTATTCTCTCCAGCCTTCGCAAGTCTGCCAACAATTCATCCTCGTCCCTGTGCTCCTTTGCTGTCAAGGAGATGCATGCGTCTCTAGACCGCAGCCCAACCAAAACTTGCTCCTTGGTATCTTGCATACCGAGGCCCAATTCCTTGCACAACAAGGTCTTTTCGAGGAAATAAGCCGTGGTGGACTCTCCCCTCAACTGGATTCTCTCCTGCATCTGCTTCCATTTTTCGGCTGTGCTTGTTTGGCCCACAAAGGTTTTTCTAAAGGCGGCCTTGAAGTCCTCCCACGTAGTAAGGTCTTCGACACAGGCCTGAAGCCAAAATCGAGCAGGTCCCTTCATGTGGAGCCTAGCGTTCTCCAGCCTGAAGCTGTCCGGCCAGCCGTGCAGAACTGCCATGGAGTCGATACTCTTGAGCCACGCCCCGGCCTCGTGTGACGAGCCTTCGCCGTCGAAGTCGTGAATAGCCTTATTGAGGTCCGGCATAACATGGAACGTTTCTGGTTTCCTCTCGACGAGGTCGAGTAACCTTCTGTTTTGTTCCAGTAGCGCTTGCATTATCTCGTTTCCGTCGCCGTTTGCCATCTTTAGGGTTGTCTAGGCGTCTTCCTAGGCGTACACACAGTTGCAGTTGTTGTTTTTCGCCTTCGGTCGCGCGTCTAGGCCTGCAGACGTCACACAGAGCGTCCGCACGCACGGTCCCCACGAGGCAGCACGAAGACTCACGTTTCCGCCGTCGGCACCTCACGAAGACGGTACCCGTTGAGACAGCGTCCACATTCACGCAGTCAGCAGGCGACACGAAGAGCCCACTTTCCACGGCCGCTATCTCACGACGACGGCACGGGCTCGGCACTACCCGTAGCGTCAGTTGAAAAGTCAGCGTGCATCACCGTCGGCGCAATCCGACGACATCGGCTTCCAGGATCGCCTCACCACGAAGGTTTCGGTGAATCCCACTTCTGAGATGTTGGCTTTCCCCTAATTGAACAAACGTTTAGGAAAATAAAAGGGTTTAATACAGGAAAATAAAATTTAAAGTTACACGTGCGGCGAACGCACACTTGCATGCCGCCATCTTTCTTCGCATCCCCCGCTCTCTGCCCAATGTTGCTCCCTTCGTTTTCGGATTTCGCTAACAGGACATGCAAATTCTCGCCTTTTTATCGAACCATGAGACCCTGAGTTGGCCATGCCCGTGATATGGTGTGCTGACTGTGATCTGCGATGTCTGTTCCCGGGACATGCGAGCTCTTGCCATCTTATCGTACCATAAAACCCTCAGTTTGCCAAGACATTGCCATGCATGGTGGGCTAACCGCGTTCCGCGATATCGGTTCCCACATGCAAATTTCCCCTTTTTGTCGAACCAGGAGTCCCTGAGTTGACCGTGGCGTAGTGGGCTAACTGCGATTTGGGATATCGGTTCCTGGGGCATGCGAGTTCTTGCCATTTTATCGAACCACGAAACCCTGAGTTTGCTGAGACCGTGATATGGTGGGCCAACAGCGTTCCGCGATATCGATTTATAAGACATGCAAATTCCCGCCTTTTTATTTAACCATGAGACCCTGAGCTTGCTGTGACCGAGATATGGGTGGGCTAACCGCGATCCGCGATATCGGTTCCCGAGACACGCGAGTTTCCACCTTTTTTTTTTTTTCTTTCGGATTATGAACCCTTAAGTTTGCCGTGACCGTGATATGGTGGGCTAACCGGGATGCGTATATTCGCGTCTCCAGCTCGACGCTCGCCCTCCCGCGGCGGAAACGGGAAGCGCTCTAGTGAGGGTCCCCCGATTCTCCTGCTCAGCGGGCACGGCGGAACTGCTCGCGATCATGACTCACGAAATGTCATTTCCTAATGCAAACAACGCTCTTCACTGTCCCAACGTAGTGCTGCAGCCGGTATGGGATTGTACCTTACTGGAGAGTTTTAGTATTGCGCACAGAAGCAAACACAAGCGGTGTGCGTTTGCGTTAGAGTCCCCCGTTGTGCGTGCGCCTCATCGCCATGCGCCATCCAAGACCGCAATTTTGGGCTCCGCGCACGCGCAGTGAGGAACACGCAAGCTAACGCAAACACACAGCACTTGCGTTCGCTCGTATACGCAATGCTAAAACTCACTACTGTTTCAACGGCTTCCAACGCCAACGAAACGTGCTGCAGTTATCAGACGTGCAAGCAAGTAGGCGTTCGTTCGAACTGGAAAGGCTGAGATTGGAAAAAAACGACGGAGCGTAAAAATGAAAGTGACTAAATGTTATAAAAAAAATTAATAATTTGATTTTTTTTTTATATTTTGGGCATTTGGTTTGGATGAATATTGGCGGCGACTTACGTTTTGCTGATTGTCAAAAGTCGCGACTTTGATAGAAAAATATACTTTAACCACAATTAATTAATTTTACATGGATTTCTCACAATAGCTAGAATGTTTTCATTGACTTTAGACTATTTTAATTTTATTACTTGGTAATTAAAAATGCTGCAATTGGCACCATTGATCATAATTAGCACACTTTTAGTTGTCATATTTGTTCGCGCGTTTGAAATTAGATCATAAGCAACGCTTGAAAAATTACGTATTACAATAGCTGAATTTTAATATTATTATTAATACCCATCGCGGCAATGTATGCCCTCAATTAACGCCAAGATCAGGAAAATACGCCATTTAACCATATTAGTCTATCCAGAAAGGTATAATTTTGTTTTCTTTTTAGCATATGAAAAACTCTGACATCGTTATCAAGAGACAAACAGTCAAACACTGGATATAATATAAAGTCCAATGCGTCACGCGTTGCTATAAAACACACACACACACACGTGGGCTGTCTGACTCTGATTCCGTCTTAGGGTTGTTGCAGTGAGAACAGCGTTTATTAATTTATACGTTTTGTGGACATATTGTAAAAATTGGAATTCTCTTATTCCTGTGCTGGGAACAATGTTAAACCAATTAATCTTCTAAACACCCAAAAACTCATTAAAAGGCCCGCAGTTCATTATTTCCCATGACAATTATCTGAGGGAGAAAAGGCAGCGAGAACGCACAAATATCAGCACCGATTTTTTCAACAACTACAAATATCAGCCTGGATTGGACATGTATGTCACAAAATAAAGTTTCCGCGAACAACTTCTCTAACTAAATAATTACGATGTGAGACACATCTTGAGGTATGAAAGAATCCGAAATTAAGACCTATACCGAGAAATTAAATCCAAAATAGAGGTTGGTTTCGGTTTCGCTCCAGAATTAAAACGCGCATCCTTGCGTAAATATTACGCTAAACACCGTTCTTGTTTTCAGGATAAAGAGGTGGCCAGCGCCCATAACACCCTAGCTTCCTCGTATCAGCAGAAATAATTTGTGTCGCTCAGTGCAGCCAGCACACTATAGACAGACTCAACAGCGGCACGCATCTCCGACCCTCACTATAACCGCCATTTTGGAAAATGAGTGGCGCCACCTATAGTTAGTTGGAGTCGCGAATACATTTCGCCGAGAGCACAGAGCCGCGAGGAGGAAAGAGAGAGAGAGAGAGGAGGAAAGGGGGAGTGAGACCGCCGTGATTGGCCCTTGTAGTCACGTGGTATGCGCCCGGCTGTTCTGGCCGTCACCCCCGCAAGCCTCGCCCGCGAGCAGACGCCGCCGGCGCCTTTGGGCTGCTGTGGCTGCCACACCGGCCCCGCCGAAGTCAAAGGTACGCTGCGAGTGTGTAATCCACAAAACTGAAAATGGGTCCATATCACATGAGTGAATGACATTTTAGCGAACAGCGACATTTGAGCGGATTGA
This sequence comes from Ixodes persulcatus, assembly GCA_013358835.2. Taxonomy (NCBI): domain Eukaryota; kingdom Metazoa; phylum Arthropoda; class Arachnida; order Ixodida; family Ixodidae; genus Ixodes; species Ixodes persulcatus. Next base: position 20,281 of record JABSTQ010002388.1, on the reverse strand, counting down.
CGTTTTAGCGAATAACGGGGGTGCGCGTTAACCCACCCATCCGCCGCGCTGCGCTTGCGCCGCTTCGCGGCGACAGTCTGTGTCGGCTCATTACAAAAATGTGAACATTTGGCCCACCCGAAAACGCCGCTTCGTGGCGTCCGACTATTCGCTAAAGTGTCATTCGGTGAAACGTGGGCATTCGCTAAAATGTCTTTCGATCAAGTGAGTGCCTCCCGTGCTCTGCCTAGGTTCGGTGGTTGTACATTGGGAGTCACGGGCGTGTTGTCTACTGTGAGAGCGTCGATCTCACTTCTAAATTTTCAGTTTTGTGGATTACACACTCGCAGCGTACCTTTGACTTCGGCGGGGCCGGCGTGGCAGCCACAGCAGCCCAAAGGCGCCGGCGGCGTCTGCTCGCGGGCGAGGCTTGCGGGGGGTGGCGGCCAGAACTGCCGGGCGCGTACCACGTGACTACAAGGGCCGAATAACAGGGTGCGAGTTAACCCATACGCCGCGCTGCGCTTACGCCGCTTCGCGGCGACAGTCTGTGTCGGCTCATTACAAAAATGTGAACCCATTTGGCCCACCCGAAAACGCCGCTTCGCGGCGTCCGACTATTCGCTAAAGTGTCATTCCGTGAAACGTGGGCGTTCGCTAAAATGTCATTCGATCAAGTGAGTGCCTCCCGTGCTCTGCCTAGGTTCACTGGTTGTACATTGGAAGTCACGGGCGTGTTGCCTACTGTGAGAGCGTCGATCTCACTTCTAAATTTTCAGTTTTCTGGATTACACACTCGCAGCGTACCTTTGACTTCGGCGGGGCCGGCGTGGCAGCCACAGCAGCCCAAAGGCGCCGGCAGCGTCTGCTCGCGGGCGAGGCTTGCGGGGGGTGACGGCCAGAACAGCCGGGCGCATACCACGTGACTACAAGGGCCAATCACGGCGGCCTCTTTTCCCCTTTCCTCCTCTCTCTCTCTTTTTTTCATCCTCGCGGCTCTGTGCTCTTGGCGAAATGTATATACGCAACCGGATCTGTGATATCGCTCCCTGGGACATGCGAGTTCCCACGCGATATGCGGTATCGATTCCCAAGACATGCGAGTTCCCAGCTTTTTTTTGGATCATGAAACCCTGAGCTTGCGATTACCGTGATTTAAACTAACCGCGATCTGCGATATTGGTTCCCGCGAGTTCCCAATTTTTTTTTTATGGACCATGAAATTCTGGGTTAGCCGTTTCCTTGATGTGGGCTAAATACGACCTGCAATATCGTCCCGGGACATCTCTATTATCACCCTTTACGGGCCATGAAACCCCAAGTTCGCCGTGACCGTGATATGGTGGGCTAGCCGCGATCTGCGATATCGGTTGCTGGGACATGCGAGGTCCCACTTTTTTTAGACCATGTAACCCCAGTTTGCCGTTACCGTGATGTGGGCTAACCGGGATCTGTGGTATTGGTTCCCGGGACACGCGAATTTCTGCCTTTTTATTAACCATGAAACCCTGAGTTTGCTGTGACCGTGGACCAGGAGTCACGGTTCTCGTGACCTGCAAGTTTGTATATAGCACGTGCCCACATGTTTTTTTGCCCATTTTTTGATAATTCTATGCTGTCATCCCCAAAAATCGCCCACCCAATGTTTTTTTATTTTTTTATTTATCTGTTCACCATTGATTGTCATTCATTCGGGATTTTATGTAGCATCAACAGTTAAAAGGGGATATACCTGTTTCTAGCTGGGGTTCCCCTATACTCCATTCACTTTTAAGCTCACAGGGCTGTAAAGGTTGCCCAAGGTTGCAGCTTTGGAACATTACTTTTTGCTGTACAACTGCTCGCGCTAGAGAGGCATGTTTCAAAGCAAATAGTGTGAGTTATCTCACACTTGTATCCTTTGCTTCCTTGTCAGCTTAAGTGTGAAAGAAGTATAGCCTGATGGGCCATTGTAATTCCAGATGCTGCACAAATTTCACCCTTGCCATTCTTGATACTAATTATCACGAGGCAAATCTTACAAACAGGGTTGCTTCACTAGACGTTGTTTTTTCAAGGCCTCTAAACTCCTGGATGTCATCGCTCGAAAGCCTTAATTTTCTCTTGTCTGGTGTTCAAGGAAATGCCACCCCAGTTGAAAATTCCCATTAAGTTCCAATTGAAATTTTCCCATTGGTACCAATTGGGTTTTTGGACAACCAATTGGTCACTGCCAATGGGAACCTAGGGGACCAATGGGAACCATTTTGAACGCATTCACGTTCCTACTGGAAAAATAATTCCAATTGGTGAGACCCATTGGCCAGTGCACTCCCAGTTGGAACCAGTTGGAATTCTAATTGGATTTAATGGGAATTTTTAGCTGGGACAGAAGAGTGCCATACGGCTTCATGGGGTGGATGGAGTACTATAAAAACTTCAGCTGCCCCCTATGGAATCACAGCTTCCACTGTCCTAAAAACACTGTCCCCCCTTCCCTGTGGGAAGCGCAAATCATTAGGTCTAAGCTCACAACCGGGACAAGGGGCTAGCACAATTGCATGCATGGATTGACTTTTGTCGTGATCCAGAAACTGATCTGTTATCCTGAGCAAATGTTGATTAAAAAACCACCTTCTGTTCTAAATTTGAATCTCTGTCATGACATACCTCTGAGCACCACCATGCTTTTTGTTCATTTCAGGTAGAGCCTGCTGGCTTCGCGTTCCCGTCGTACGAGTACTACGCGGACGGTGCTCTGAAGCATCAAAAAGAGGTGAGCGACCTATCTGCCTGGGTCTGTTCCTGACGAGTCCCGGAATCTGGGCTCGTTCTCAAAAATGCTCGAATGCATGCTCGAGTGAGCAGCACTAGTCTCTCATTAGAAAAGGATGTGAGAGTATTAGCACTCTTACCCCTATTGTCCGACGCCGCCACAAAAGTTAATAGTTTATTTGCGTCGCGTGACATTATTTTACGTGCCAGCGTCTCGTGGGCACCGCTATTTTGGCGCTTGAAGCAGCTGAATGCCGTTTGCCACAGTTGTTTTGAAATATAACTTTTTGAGCTTAATATATGGTGTCAAGAGATCATCGCAGCATCATTTCGGTTTGTTGCGAACTGTTGTAGCAAGCGGGTCAACGGAGAGCAATCCTTGCGTCGTTCGTCAGGCACGTCGGTAAAAGCTGGTGATAACAAGCAACATTGATTCTACACACCAGTATGACTGAAATGTCATTACTTTAAAGTGTAGCTTATTTTGTGACTCTAAGCTGCATTTTTCCTGAATGCATGAAGTACCACTGTGCAGAGCAAAAGTGCTCGGAGTTAGCATTGAAGCCACAATAGTCTGTGCACAGCAGCATGCTCGGATGAGTGTTCGACTAGAGTACTGTTCTTACGGGACACCACTGCAATGTTGTGTGCAGCTTTTACAAGCCTACAGGCAGCTGATTGAGAAAGTGACGGATCACCTACGGGACGTCCCTGCCTCCCGTACCAATTCCGCCGTTGCCGACGTCATCATCAACTACGAGAGGCGGCTTCTCGAGGTACGCCTTGCCCCGCACTCTCTCTTCGTGCTCTTTGTTGTCGCCTGCAATGTGCACGGCACATGCTAGAGCATTATGTATTAAGGTCTAGCAAGCTCTTGGTCCCAGATATGAAAGACCTCATTTTCAAGGTTGGTTTCATGGGTGCTGTCCATGAAAAACAATATTAGTATATTAGCCAGAATGTTTATGCTCACGGTGATGTGACTGCTGTGCCATTTGCGACAAACTGGGCCAGGGGGCTTACCCTGCTACATCCTGCTACATTTAGCCCAAATCTGAAGAACTTGCACCAACATTGCGCCAAAAATTAATTTCACTTTATTAAATACTGAAAATATAATGGTCAGGCCCGCTGGGTCGATCATTATGGCGGGCTTGTGCAAGTTTTCAGAACTTTTGATTTTAGCTGCAAATAGCGTACTATCCTATTTGATCTTTCTATCAGTGTCAAACGCTGACAGTACTGGGTATTTTCGCAATATTTCTTGTGTTCCGAGTCTGCTCTTGCGTGTAAATTAACTTTGTTAAGTGCGCTTCTCACCGCGTTCTTATGTACTGCTGTGAAGCAGTAACCACGAAGTAAGCATCGTAATTTTGCTTATCTTGCTTTGCCGCAGCGCATCTGAGTGCTAAGGGGAAAGCATTCCCCCGGAGCGGGACGTTAAACATGCAAGCGTCGGTATAATTATATATATATATAAAAAAAAAGGAACTTCATGAGTATTAACGTAACAGCTCTTAGTTGTAGTAAAATTTTCTGAATTATACTGTGGCTATTATTTATGATAGACTGCGGTATTCTAGCGATATCTTTTTCAAATTCGTGATTTAGCAAAGTACTCGTAACAAGATTTATAATTTGAAATTCATTGTTCAGTTGTCACCTTTATACAGGGGATATTGCGAAAACTATGCATCGCACCAAAAAAAAGGCTTGTGTTGTTTTGGTCTTAGGCCAGGGGCCTATTTAGGAAAATTATTAAAGTTTGGGATAAATAAGTTATTAACTATTTTCGCGTATTTAATCTTTTTTCAATATTGAGTTTAAGGGCATGGTTTCATTTGGAAACTTGCTGAGCATCATCGAAAAACAGTAAATAAAAAAATTGGAGCGCAATAGAAGGCACGCGCTGCATTTTACAGCACAACTTCGAAGGCTTTTTAAGTTTTGGTTTGCAATCGTAGCGCTTCTCGGCATCGACGGCAACGCACCCCGTGGAGAAATAGTGCAACCAACATCTGCTTCGCTGTCCTCGCACAACGCAGCAGAGAAATAGTGCAACCAACGTCTACTTTGCTGTCCTCGCGCAACGCAGCAGAGACAGGTTGCACTATTTCTCCACGGGGTGCGGTGTCATCGGTGCCGAGAAGCGCTTTGCAAACCGAAACTTAAAAACCCATCGAAGTTGTGTGGTTTTTCAGAAAGCTGCAAAATGCAGCACGTGCTTTTTATCGCACTCCAATATTTTATTTAGTATTTTTCAATGATGCTGAGCAAGTTTCCAAATAAAACCATGCCCTTAAGCTCAATATTTAAAAAAAATTAATTACGCAAAAATAATTAACAATTTAATTATCCCGGACTTTAATAATTTTTCTAAATAGGCCCCTGGCCTAGGACCAAAAGGACACAAGCCTTTTTTTTGCTGCGATGCATAGTTTTCAGGATATTGGATCTGTCCACCCTTTGTGAAACACCCTGTATATGTCTTATACGTTCGAGGTAGAGTCACTAGAATAAACTAAAACTAAATTAGGTGAAGGAGTATAATGAAGCTTGGGAATAACCTGAATTTGGCTGGATTGTCTTAAGAAGGCATACTTATCGTTCACATTCTGATCTCGGTTATTATGAAGTTCTACATACAGAATGTCATTAATTCTCACAACTTAATGGCAAAAGAATTTCTTATTAAATTTAATTAAGAATTTTTGTTTTATTGCAACCTTTAGAACTTGAATGCAACTTCAATTGGTGTGCTCAAAATTATTGTAACTTATTTTAGTTGAATATACAATTTGGTTTACATTTTATTTTGTACCTAGAATGACTACTGTAAACGACTAAATTTTCGCGGGGACCTAATTTTCGCGAACTTCGCGAATCACCTACAATTTGCGAAAAATACGTCCCGCAAACAATTCGGACAATATGTGAACGCTACGGAAGCTACACTCGATTCGCGAAAATTAGAACCCGCGAATAATTTCATTTCAGCTTTGGCCCGATTCGCGAAAATCTGAGCCCGCGAAAATTAAGTCGTTCACAGTATTCACAGCAGTCCATACCGTCCTTCTTCGATCAGCATCTTGTTGCGATGCCTAGTGCTTCTATGTGTAACTGAACAACTACTTCTAGGTTTAAGGAAATCAACCTGCCATTGCACAGAAGTGTGAAACATGCACATGTTTTAGTTGGATAGTCCAGCACACACATATCTTAACAAATAATATTCACAGTGGTACGAATAAAAATGAAGTGTGTGCTTGTGCTCCAGAAGTGCTTTTTGCTACTCCATAATTGACTTTTGGCTGCTCCAAAAGGTGCTACAAAACGACTCGGGTCAATCACATCACTGGGCGCATTTCACTAAAAATTATAAAAGAAAAATGGGCTTGGAGGAGAGAATGCATAGTAAAAATATATGAATGAATGTGAAGGCCACTGCATCTGACCCGAAATGCTAAATTAAAACGGACAATTATATATTGCTCCTGCACATGATTGTATCTGTAAACTCACTTTTTTTTTACTTCTAGAGCTAAATTTATTCTGACTGTCGACATAATTTTCCAATGAAGAATTATAACACCCGCTGCCCATAAATCATTGTGAAACTGTTTGACCCTACATCACTATAAAGCATTGCCTTCTTGTCAAATTCGAACACATTGGTTGCTTCCTTGGTGTACTTAGCTTTAATGTGGATTCATACTAAAATGTTTATGAGCGCTTGCAGCCTTGTTTCAAGAGGATTCATACTGCGCACTCAGTCTGACACCCGTGCAGATGCTTATGCTGTTTGGCGACTCCAGGCTCCTTTGTATGCCATTTGTTTACATAAAGTGACAGACCAGTGTTCAACAATAGCTGCCTAGCAGCACGTGCTCACCACTTTGGTGAACATCTCAAAGGGCAGCCACCGAAAGCCTTTCTGTGGAACAGCAGGTAGGACAGACTTTAAACCGCATATTCCTGTCCCCTTGCAGAGGCTGCGACCGCTGGGCAACCTGACGGAGCCCTACAGGAAAACCAATGTGGCAGGGCTCAAGGGACTTGTGCCCATTGTAAGTATGACCTCCGCTTTTAACTCTAGGTGCGGCCCAGTCCCGTCATTTCTTTTTATAAGGATCAAAGAGCAAAAGCAAATTGTGCTTGCTTAGACAGTGTAAGGTTGGTGTGCCCATGTATGGCAACACTGGTTTATGCTGTAGGTAAGGATCTGTACATGAGAGGTGCAGCAGAAAAGAGCTGTAAAAGCTACTCTTTAAAACAAAAATTGAGATAGAGTTATGCAAGCTGTAATGTATCCAAGATACAATTGCATTTTTACAAATGTGTCTAGAAGATATGGTTTGTTATTCGTGGAAAGTAACCAAGCATATGAGTTAGGTTACCAATCATGCACACCAGTGGCGTAGCCAGAAATCTTTTCGGGGGGGGGGGGAGGGGCTGAGTATGTTTCCACTGCCTACATCAGATTTATGCCAATGAAATTGCTAGGCATATAATACTTGGCTCTACTTTCTGGGTTGAATGCACATTTTAAGCATGCCTTTGGACATCGCTTTTGTACAAAACATGATACTGTAGTTTACTGGGGGGGGAGGTGAGGTTATAGAAGTTTGATTATTTAGTCTCTTTAGAATGCATATACGGGTGAACTTTTGAAATGAAAGTCTCCGATAATTATCAGCCTGTCAAAGTTACGAAAAGTGAACCACAGTGCCATTGCAACTCAAATGTCAAACTGGTAATTGGCTAGAAAAAAAAAGAAAAGAAGTCTTACCTCATGCTTTTCATTTATTTTGCATGCAGCACATTGTTGGAGAACCTTGAAAGGTATGTTGTTAAACAAGGATGCCCTATCTACTTTAAGTATTGATGGATTCTGCTGCCCCAAAATGAAATTGTCCCCCGAGCAAAAAAAAAAAAAAAGATTTGCATGTTTACATTTATTGGACTAGTAGCCCGCTGTCCAGGAATATCATCTGTCCGGCCGCTCACCAGCGTGGGGATCGCCGTTTTTCGTCATTGGAAGTTGGTCGTGCTAAGAGTGTTCTTCTGCATTCATTCACAAATGCGGTTAATGGCATTGAGATTCTCAGAGACCCCGTGCATTTCCAGGTAAAGTGGGACCAGCTGCTGACGGCCTTCTTCCAGGGCCAGTCCATCACCAACGAGACGCCAGTGTTCCTCTCACAGCCCCACTACTTCCAGGGGCTCAGCCAGATCATCTCCACCACCGACACCACGTGCGTTCCCTTCCCACCGACCAGACAGACCAAATAGGCCCCACCTGCGAAGCACGAGGGTGCGGTGCAGTAGTGGCAGTACACAGACGGAGAGTTTGGTGACTGAAAGGGGCAAGGGCGTTGCCAGGGCAGCAGCGGTGCCACCACCAGAGCCGCATATTTCTCTTGTGGTTATAGCGCCAACTAAACGCAGTCCAAACATTAGGTTGTTGGCATCCAGAATGCCGCTAATCAAATTGTAGTTTGCTTGCTGACAAACTGTGTTAAAATGTTGCTTTTCTCATGGAAACGCCGCAAATCACTCCAACACACGTGCAAGCTATGGCGCTGAGTAAGTCAAACTAGTTTAGCATAGGACCAGTGGACCTTTCATGTGGAAAAGGCCACTTTTCTGCTCTACTTTTGTGTTCGTTTTGGCTACTCTTGTTTTGCAATTAAAGCTATAGGTTTCCTCAAATAATTGAATGACAAAAAAAAAAATATATATATATATATAGACGAACACGCTGTTTACAAACAAGCCCGCGTTTGCCCACACCAGGTGTGGGCACTGCGCGTGCGCAGGAACCGAATTCGCGTGAAGTAAAGCGTCTGCGCATGCGCAGTGCCGTCGACAGCGCCACCGCAACTGCATGACGTCAGGGCCGCGTGTTGGTCTATATACTGTAAAATACCGGGGGAGTGCCCACCACATTTTCACTGAAAACTGGGTTAATCTAGACATGGGTGCTTCTCCAGTCAAATCAGGCAGTTAACGTATGTATAACTTGCAGAATTCCCAAGTTTGGGAAATGTTAATAGTGGGCGTTTGAACAAAGTGGGCATTTCTGCGGTATTTTATGGTACACTTTAGTTCAGAGTGTACTGCTCTGTAAGTTTATTTCCCCACATCGCTCTGAATCCTCCTTTTTTTTGTACTGTTGTTTGTAGAAAGCTTGTTTGAAACGGCACATGTGCATAGTAAATCTGTCTCAATGGCAGTAATCATGGGCAGGCCTTCGTAAAGCGGTTTCCTAAAATTGTCTATATTGTCTGAGTAGCTGAGTCAAAGGTACTACTACTGCGCGTGCATGCAACTAATGCAGATTTAAAGGAATCAAGTTTTTTTTATGCGCTCTAGGCTTATCTCAGGAATTAATTCGTGCATCTGAAATAGGACTCCCGTATCTCAAAGAAGGTTCCACTTTTGTGCCGACCTCGGGAACACGAGCGTATGGCAACGTTTGTTTCCTAATGCCCTTTGTGCAGCACCCTGAACCACTACATCATGTGGCGGATGGCGATGAAGTATGCTCCCCATCTGGACAAGCAAGTGCGGTCCCTTTACTACAGGTTCACGCAGACCATCAACGGTATGTTTCCTGTCGTCGGCGAGCGAGGTGGCACCCGCTCTGCCACATTTCTTTAAATTGGAGTGTGCCTCGTTCAACAAAAGTGATAACACAAACGAGAAGAAAAAAGAAACCAAGAATTTATGTATCTGGCAACCGTAGCACAAAATTCTCTTCCAGTATTTGGGTTTGCTACGGAAAGTCAGTGTGCTGCAAATTGTTGTGACATATGTACCGAGCTTAGCTGTCCAACGTTTCCCTCGAGGGCAAACACGGTAAAAACGAAACGTGGTTGTGTCCCCTGCAGGGGCCCCTGACGTGGATGTCCCTGAGGAGGAATGGTGGGAGCAGTGTGCCAGGCACACGAGCCACTACCTGGGACACGCCGTGGGCAAGCTGTACTCGGACACCCTAGAGGGGAAGGAACTCCTCGTGCAGCAGGTGGGCATCGCCGCTCTTTCTCTTTGACGTCAACTTCCCCGCGCAGCGTTGGGTGGCGCTCCTGGGATGAGTAACCAAAGGATGGGAGAGAATGGGAAGGCGAGGAGGGGGTGCCTCCTTTCTCTTGTCTTTCGGGTGTACGACACGCCCTGGACACTGTAGTGCTGGATATTCTTCATCAACCTACCAGAAGCCAGCATAGTGTATGCATTAGACATTAGTGCTGTGTCAGCACTCGGATAGCATTCATGTCCTCACCGAGTCAACACAAGCCACAGCCAAACGCTGAAAAGAGTGCCTTTGGGCACGTGTGAGTGCACGCGTAAAATGCTGCTGTAACTTTTTTTTGTTTCTCATTGTTTAACAGCTTTTGCTGAAAACAATCATTTAAGCATTTTGTGCTCTCATTAATCATTGTCGTTATGGATTGTACGGAAGTAACAGTGGGTATGGGACTCGGGCATCACTCATATTGTTGTAAGCTGTTGACACACTCTTGCCAGAGAGCTTATATATATATATATATAGTTCCGATTTTGTGTGGTTGAAAAATTTTAGATTGTTTTCAATATTTAGAAATAAAAAAAGAGAAATTCACCTGATTCTTTAAATTGAGAGTAATGCTACTGTCATGATACTGTCATGCTACTAGTATCACCTGAATAAGCTAGAAATTGAATCACGTAATTTACAATCACTTTTCTTTCCACCGGCAATCAGGGGTCAAAAATCCTGTCTGTTGGTTTGACCTTTGTGTTTGTGAGCTTTGCCCTGTTCATTAAAAATGTTAAAGAAATAATTTCGAAAAGTTAGTGTGCTGGGTTCCCGTGTCGAAAGCTATAACCAAAATGGGCTCATTTGCAAACAGCAGTGACCAGTATTTCCTTCTCGTGTGTGAACGCTCTCAGTTTTTATGCGCAACAAAATTTAGCGCTGTTTAAAAGCTGTTGCGTCGATGCACTGCTTGGGCGAAATGTGAGATTATATGTGTGGAATGAACGTGCGGGTCACCTGCTTGGTTGCAGGCCCGCGAGATTGCGGAGCAGGTACGGCAGTCTGCCAGCGACCGCATCAACTCCGTGGCTTGGATCCACATGAAGCAGCCACTCAAAGACAAGGTGACTCATTTGCAGGCACTGCTTTGTTGTTCAATAAACACCTGACTGTAAGACCTTGGGGATGGTTCTGCTAGAAGCCTCCAGCTGCATGGGGAGGTCCAAAAGTCTGTTTAATTTTGCAGACATATTAAACATATAGCTATCTTGGTAATCCTTATATTTGAAAGCTTACTTATTCAACACTTTTCAGCATACCATGAGTTAAAGCTAATCTTGAAAAACTGGGGGATGGGCACTTGTTCGGTCTGAAAGCAAAAATGCAGCAAAGGCACATGGTAGGTGGGCTTCACTGCTTTGCACCGGTATTCACGCATCAAGCTTCACCACTTTGCACCGGTGCACACGTATGAGGCTCCTCCACTTTGTACCAGTGTACTCGGACAAGCGTTGATGCAGAGGTGCATCTCGGTTAGCTAGGGGGGCTCAGAAATCTGGGGTGGGTGCTTGATATGCCGTTTGCTTGTTTTTCTAATGTTTCAAAAGTGGTGGGGGACACCTATTGTGATTTGGCCACACGCTCGGTATCTGAGGGTAATTGCCACAGATGCCGATGTATATTGTTCAGGTGATGTTTTTTTTAACACTCGGGGAAATAATTTTATCAGATATTCTGCCCTAAGGTAGACTGCCCTAAAAGCATCATTTCTCGTCTTCTAACTTTTCTTGTGTTTTGAAACTTTGATTTTGTTAAAAAATCGGTAAATTTTTGATGGTCACTGATTTGCCTAAAAATTGGTTCCACACATCAATAAATAGACGAAGCTGAACTACGGCAATAACCCACTGTAGAATACTGTGCATCTGCCCATTCGACACTAAGCGCCCATTCCCAAATTTGTAAGATCTGGGGAAATATGCACAGTACATTGATATGTAAAATTGATGACTGGACAAGCCCCCAACCCATATTTTTCCACGATTATCTCTAAATTTTGAGTGGGTGCTTGCCCGGTATTTTTGGCAAATTATAGGTCGAAGCAATTTTTTTCTCGGTAGATGTATTTTGGGCAGTGCATATTGTTCCCAATGGGTTACAGTGAATTTGATGATGTGAAAAATGCTGTGGAAGCTCATTCCAGCAAAACTAAGAAAGAATGTGGGACATGCTTTGTTTGTTAGACTGCCAGCTTGACTTGAAAGTTTTACAACATTTGACGTCATGCCCCCGAAAAGCATGGGGAAATTTTAATATTGATTTTGGCATCGGCTTCAGTTGCTGCCTTTTCAATCACTACTCAAAATTTAGAGTTAATAAATGTTATGCCTGGAAGAGTAAGGCACAGATATTCCAAAATTATAGATAGTTCAGGTAGCTTGGAGAACTGCCAAATCTCCCATTAACAAAGTGCAATGGCTCAAACACAATCATTCTGCCGCAACCCGCCCCCTCTCAAAATTGCATTGATTACCAAGTGGCCTTTTGTTTCGTGCTCGCAGATCAAAGATGTTCAGTTCCAGCTGGGATACTCGAGCGAACTCACGGACAAGAAGCTCGACGACTACTACCTCAATGTGAGTGAACAGTGTTCGATAGCATTTTGCACTTGTTGGATTTCTGGCACATGTTGTGAGCTACAAGAACCTAATGATCGACCACCAAAACTCTGAAAACGTGTTGATTCAGGGAAACTTTTGACGCATAGACACAGGGACACAGGGACATGAAACAATCCCTTTTGGAGTCACTGATGTCGCATTCCTTTGGGCCGGTCCTCTGGATCGACCTTGTCTTTGCTCAGAAAATAAGTGATTCTTTAGCGAGGCATTAATTGGGTGGTGGTCTCCACATTCTAGCACTTTACACAAAGAAGACAAATGTAAATTTTTGGGGGATGTGGCAGAGGCCTTGCCATGCAGTCAACCAGCGAATTCTCATCTATCAGGCTCTGTGCACTTTTGTTTGCCAGGTCACAACAACATGATTGATAGGGTGCATAAAATATGAGATACACTAGTCTGCACAAAGGCAACTAAAAACCGTTTTTGTGCTTCTCACTTTAACGATTGCATTTTGTCCTGCAGCTGATTGTGAAGCTGGGTTCCCATCTGGACAACGTGTTTGAGGCGGAGAAGTTCCTGACGATGAAGCAGGCTGCGCTTCTGAGGGGCCGGAGAGACAGCAAGCTGGATGAAATGTTAGACTACTTCATAGTCTCACTGCTTTAGAATAGGCCGTTCATAAACCGCACATCAGTCGTACTGAGAAAGTAGTTTTAGGGAGAAATTATAGGGAGTTATAGTAGATCGTTCCGATGACACCGATAACGATACCTGATACTTTGCCAATATATCGGTGCTGTTGTTATCGGATATTTTTATCGGAGGTATCGAAACAATTTACTGAAAAACTAATATTCCACTAGTACTGCCGACTATTACTATAACCGGTAACCTGAGTTTCAGCAGTTTACTGTATCGGGACTTTAAGCCATATAGGTAATAGAAATTTATTCGGGACCGACGGTTCCTTTTACTATAGCCGGAGTTACTATAATAGGGTTCTACTGTACTTGCTTGACTTAAGAAATGCGCACTAATGAAAACTGCAGGTAGCATCTTGAATGAGCCAGTTGGGATCATCTTTAGGCGACATTTTATTAACTTATTCTTACCGCACCTCTACATCTCATCACCAGAGGGCCACGCATGCCATGAATGAATTACGATTAGCTGTAAATAAATTGTACAGCTTGCTAAAGCCCCATTTTTTTTTACAAACCTCAATCTCAAATTGTTTGCATTGCTGAGACTCCTGGGGTTACTAACCTGCATTTGTGGAAAAGAATGCACCCCTATGTTTTGTGCCTAATGCTACGAAAATAACCTTATCTGTGTAGTGGCCCAATCGGTAGTCCTTCTTATTTGCAGGCAATCTTACATTGACATATACTACTTAGTGAAGGCCTACACATTTGCAGACCAGTCAGTCATCAATTGGGTCGTGAATTATTCGGAGTAGAAAGCCAGGCATTCTCTTCGGGTGCCGTTAGTTATTGCTGTCTCCATATGCATTCTGTGGTCCGTTATAGGCACAAACAGTGTTTCCTAGTCACGAGTTATATTAGTACCTGTACGTGTGATGTGTTTACGGGTGCATCCGCATCTCAGTGTTGCCTCCGATTGTCTCTCTAGGTGGCCCATCTCGCCACAGGATACCGAAGCCATCTATCAGTACGAGAAGAACACCGTTGGTGAGATTCCCAGACCCACGTTTTTTTCCCCCAAAAGTGGCAACAGTTTCAGAATTTCTGCCGCTCATTCTTTCACAGTACAATTGAAATACAAAGTGCTAATTAATCCATATTAAATTTCATTCTCACCATCAAATGCAGTTCTGTGATGTGCGGTTTACAAGTATATCTAATACCGACATTTAGCAAAAGACGGCAATAAATGTATGCCAAAATGTGTTCCGTCATTCTCATTCCCGCATTAATATTCTGTCATTCCCGCATTAATATGGACTGTTGTCACGTTAAGATTAGCTTCCCCGAGCATTCACAACGTACATACATCCAATCTTCTTCTAGCAACAACCCAAAAGCTACTCCGTATTTTATTTTTCGTATCATTATGGTTCCTCTTAGCTTTGTACATTGCCATTAACCTTCTTAAGCAGGCTTTTCGCGAATTGCGTGCACTTACTACCCAGAAAAAAAAATTTCTGAAAAAAAAGTTGATTTTGAAAAATGTCATATTTACATCCAACAACATCTAGAGAGTATTCCCAGAAAGTTTCATTAGTTTACACCGTATAGTTAATGCTTTATAAATTATTTTCGGTTCACCGATACTAAAGGAAAGGTAGGGGTTGGAGCACTTTGAACACATTTTTCTCTGTTCCACTTTTTGGCATAAATTTCCCTTTAGGAAAACTATTGTTTGTTAATGGAACAACAGGAAAGACTCACTCATTGTTGTTCCTAACTGGAATTTTATGGGCAATGCAACTGTGGAATTGTTTTTTGACTCTGTGGATGTCTTTTATGAAAGATGTTAAGATTTTATCAACGCCAGAAAAGGCAGAAAATTTATTAGATTTTTCACTGCAATGTTAGCATAAAATAAATTGCTTTTTAGGATATTTGTTTTCACAGTTACACTTTTCAGGCATTCTGCTGGAGATCTAGAGTAGAAAAATGTTGGGCGTTACATTAGTTTCCTAACGATAGTTTTCCTAAACAAAGTCTGTGTTCCTGATAAAAACAACTATCATTTCTTTTACAATTCCTGTACACAGATGAAACTTTGCACTGCATTTTGCCTTGCAGCTGCCAGTATATACTGTAAATTTCATTCATATTAAGCTAAACGTTAAAAAGTTGACCCTCTTGGGTAGTGTCCCCCCTTAAGGCCAAGCAGTGGTGTCTTTCCGTGTCTTTCAAGTCTGCCGATGTCTTCTTTTGCATTTGCTTGCTTATTTGCTCTCTTTACCGTGTATTTGTCCAGTGGTACCCCTGGCAGCATTGCAGAAGCCCATATTCTCACTGGACCAACACAAGTATGTTGCACAGTTCTTTTCACAGCATTTTATTTGGTGTCTGATCTATTTAAAGTCAAGCTGCTACAATGGGGACCTTCTCTCTTTGTGTCGCATTCCTAAAAGAAGGGGATCTGAAAAGTGTCTACCATTATTACTTACTATTTTCAGCTTTCATGAATAACCTTTTAGTTTTGAAAATTAGATCAAATTTATTGCACGAAGATGTGCACCCTTTCACAACGACTCATAGTTTCAGCTTGAAACAAGAAAACCGAAATAAATATACACACATTGGCCATCTCTAACGCAGCTAAAAAATGTTATTTGTCAACCATCTCCTTTTATAGGTACCCTGACGTCATCTCTAGAAAACCTTTCACAACGTTATTCTTTCAAGACTGCCAAAGGTTAAAAGTGTGATCCCATTCAACATCTTACAAAACAGTGGCCCAGCCACTCCACTAAACTGTGCGGCAATCTCTATACTGAATAACCACTGCACAAGGTGGTGTCTAGCTTGCAGAGGTTGTGTTCTTCGTAAAATTATGTAGTTTACAAAGTCTTAAAATGTTAGCAAACAGAAACACTATAATTGCTTTCCTTATCTTACTGCTCTTTTGGAGCGCAGCTCTTAGGCGCTCGTTCCCGTGTTTCGCGGCATCGGCGTCGCCGTGGGCATAACCGCACGCATTGCATTATGGGACGTCGCAGACCTACCTATACACCAATTCAGTTCCCCACTCAATTTAGCGAAGAAACTGAATTGGTGTGTAGGTCTGTGACGTCCCACAATGTAACACTCCGCATTCAGTTTCCCCGCTAAATTTAGCGGTAAACTGATGTTAAATGATGTTACATGACCTCATCACCAATTCAGTTTCCTCGTTAACTTTAGCGGGGAAGCTAAATTGGTGTTGAGATCACGTGATGTCAAATTTCCTGCTAAATCTAGCGGAGAAACTGAATTTGTTCATTGGTCACGTGACACGAAGTCAGGTGTTTAGCGGGAAACTGAATTGGTGTTGAGGTCACGTGGTGTTAATTTTCCAACTCAATTTAGTGGGGAAACTGTTGGAGGAGGGGAGGAGGAGAGGATTGTCCTCTGTACCTTCCCCTTCTCCATCTCCATCTCCCTACCCTCCTCTCATCCTCCTCATCTAATAATATTATAATAAATAATTAGGTTATATTATATATATATATATATATATATATATATATATATATATATATATATATATATATATATAATTATACCATGCACACAGCAGTGCGAGGTCTATATATGTACATATAGATATTTCTTCCTCAAATTCTTTAGCACGGTACATCACAAAATCAAAATACCTCAAGAGCTGCACTCTAATTTCGTGTTATAAAGATTTCTAAACGTCTTTCAATTTTTTCCTGCTGTTTTTCCTAGAAATGTGAAAATATTCTAAACTTAATATAATTAGCGAACAATGTTTGCTATTCAATTAGACTTGGAGCGCACTTCTCCTGTCTGAAACCTTCAACTTTTCAAATAATTAAAAATGACAAATAATGTCTTCAGAATGTTCCAATTTCTTGCGTTAAGCTTTACTGCTTTGCACCAGTGTTCTGGAGTCGGGCTTTCCGACATAGTACTGGTGCGCGCCGGTCAAGCTTCACTGCTTTATGCCGGCGTGCAAGGAGAAACGGCTGATGAGTCGAAACATCTCGGTTGGCTCGATGATCTTGAAAATTTTGCTCAGCCTTCTTTGGTTATAATCCTAGTCTGACCCCTGATATTAAAGATCAGTCAAAGAAGTAAATTTCAAGCTATGTTCAAGTAAACAAGGTAGTCATTGCTTTGCTTGGCACGATGCATTATGTTTTATTCAACTTGTCTTATCAGGGCATGTTTTTTTTTCTCTCTTGGTGAATATTAGTATATGTGAAACGTTTCTGAAGTACCTAATTAAACTGTTCTTTTCATAGGTATCCTTTCCAAAAAAAAATATTTCGAGCCGTTATATTTTATAAATATTTGTGCTCATTACTCAATACATGCAAAATAAAAATTTGAATTAAAACATATTCCAATGGGCTTTACAGTCAAATTTTTATTTTCACATTCAATTTGCAATCAAAAATTTAATATTCGCTTGCCTCTACTTATTTTTTTTTTTTTTTTTTAACTCCGTGAATTTGAATGACAACATTTTAGGGGGCTGTTGGCAAATCCCAAGCTCAATGTGCGCCTAGCGATTATGTGCATTGACATGCTTCGAGAGAGCAGTCGGCCATCCCCCTCCCTCCCCTCACAACAGAGTCGTCCCTCGCAGCTCTGGCTTGGGTCAGAACAAAGCGGGACAGACTTGCAACCGAGCGGAGTAGCGCTCATTGCGCCGTCGTCGACCCCAATTGACTCAGTCTAAGTGTCTCTTTTCCAGAGCTCTCCAGTACGGATCATTTGGCAGCCTTGTGGGGAGTCTCATGTTCAAGACCATGGACAGGACAGGTAAACTCGATCGACCCGTTTGACACACTGTCAGGTTTGTCACAAAGCTTCTGGTGGGAATGGAAACGAAGCAGCGCATAACACAACCCACTTCAAAACAAACCATGCTGCCATGACAAATACCCTCGAAGTTACTGTCAAGTTTCATGCGATGCTTTTACCTGTAGTCTTTGTGGAGCACAAGTTTGTCTGCTTCTCACACAGGGGTTGCGATGATGTCAGAACGCCGAGCTCTTATTGGCTGATGGAAAAAAATAGTGGGTAGACCTCAAGGCACCTAGCATTGAGGTCTACCCACTATCCTTTCAATCAAAGCCAATCGGAGCTCGGCGTCGTTCTGACGTCACCGCAACTTCCGCGCAAGAAGCAGACGACTTGCTCTCCGTATAATCTACATCAACTACAGGTTTTCCCGCTCATTTTAATCCAAGCGACGGACCAATTTAATCCCGGGGTCACTCATTTAAGCCAGCGCCATACAATTTAATCCAAGCGCATCAATTTAATCCCGGGTCAGTGAATTTAATCCACAAATAATATGCACTTATTGATCAGTGGTCGTGTTTTCGCTTACACATTTGGTAAACTTAGAACGATTGTTTATATAATTAGGACTTTTAGGGACAATTGATAATTTTATTACTAATGTGATTACTTTGAGTACTAGTCCCACTATTGACTATGTCGGTTACTCTTTTTAGACCGCAGGTCTTAGGCACACGTTTCCGGCTTGAGTGGCGTCGGTGTCGCCGTCGCCGTCGGCGTAACCACGCGGTGCCTGATGGGTCAATTCCCCCGCTAAAATTAGCGGAAAAATTCCCCGTTAAACCGAGCGGAAAATTTTCCTCGCTAAAGTTAGCGAAAAAATTTTCTCCGATAGTCTAGCAAAACATTTGTTCCGCTAAATCTAGCAAAAAATTTCCCCGCTAAATTTAGCAGAAAATTTTCTAGCTATATCTATGGAAAACTTTTCCCGCTATATTTAAGTTTCCCCGCTAAATCTAGCGGAAAAGTTTCCTCACTAAATCTAGCGGAAAAATTTTCCCCGCTAGATTTAGCTGAAAATTTGTCGCTCTAAGTCTAGCGGAAAATTTTTCCTTCTAAATCAAGCGTAAAAATTTCCCCGCTAAATTTAGCGGGAAACTGGCAGAAAATTTTACGCGTTAAATTTAGCGTGGAAATTTTCCTCGCTAAAATTTAGTGGAAAATTTCCTCGCAAAATCTAGCGGAAAAGGTTTTCCCCGCTAAATCTAGCGGAAAAATTTTCCTCGCTAAATCTAGCGGAAATTTTTTTCCCGCGAAATCTAGCATAAAGTTTTTCCCCCTAAATCTAGCAAAAAAATTTTCACTAAATCTAGCTGGAAAAAAATTTCCGCTAGATTTAGCGGGGGAAACTTAAATATAGCGTGAAAAAATTTTCCATTAGATATGGCAGGAAAATTTCCGCTAAATTTAGCGGGGAAAATTTTCCGCTAGATTGAGCGGAAAAGTTTCTCCGCTCAAAATAGCGGGAAAATTTTCCGCTAGATTTAGCGGAAAAATTTTCGCTAAATCTAGCTGGGAACCTTTTCCGCTAGATTTAGCCGGGAAAACATCAATATAGCGAAAAAATTTTCCGCTAGATTTATCGGGAAATTTTTTCGCTCAAATTTAGCGGGGAAAATTTTCCGCTAGATTTAGCGAGGAAACTTAATTATAGCAGGAAAAATGTTCCGCTAGATTGAGGCGGGAAAGTGTTTTTCGCTAAATCTAGCTGTGAAAATTTTCCGCTAGATTTTACCAGGGAAACTTAAATATAGCGGGAAAAATGTTCCATTAAATATAGCAGGAAAACTTTTCCGCTAAATTTAGCGGGGAAAATTTTCCGCTAGATTTAGCGGGGAACATTTTCCGCTAATTCTAGCTGGGAAAATTTTTTGCTACATTCAGCAGGGAAACCTAATTATAGTGGGAAAAAGTTTCCGCTAGATTTAGAGGGGAAAATTTTCCGCTAGATTTAGCGGGGAACATTTTCTGCTAAATATAGCTGGAACATTTTTTCTGCTAAATTTAGCGGGGAAACCTATATAAAGCGGGAAAACTTTTTCCGCTAGCGATTTAGCGGGAACTTAAATATAGTGGGAAAAAAACTGTCCGCTAGATTTAGCTGGGAAAATTTTCCGACTGTAGCGGGGCCGGGAAATTTTCCCCTATACTTAGCGGGACAAATTTTCTGCTAAATCTAGCTGCTAAGATTTTCCGCTAGGATTTAGCGGGGGAAATTTTCCGCTAAATATAGCGGGGAAAACTTTCCACTATATTTTTGCGCGGAAAATTTCCAACTAAATTTAGCGGAAAAATGTTTTGCTACATTTAGAGGGGCAAATGTTTTGCTAGACTTAGCGGGGAAAATTTTCCGCTAACTTTAGCGGGGAAAATTTTCCGCTCGGTTTAGC